>JALLBB010000214.1:0-19857 GCA_036939735.1 Discostella stelligera | reverse complement strand
CTATTTTCCCTACAGGTTTCAGGGTGTCCCACGAAATCTAATACTTCGAGAAACATGATCGTCAGCGGTCATTTCCAAGTGGCATTGACTGCTTTTAAACAGAGTAATGGATGACGAATCCAACTACGTAACACCAAGGTGTCGTTCATTATGGACAGTAACACCTTCCCATTTTATGTTGTTGAGAATTATCATCAGTTTCATGACGGGTTTCGACTGGACGAAAATTATTCCGATTCGTATAATGCACTGGCAAAAAAGTTTGCAGCGAAAGGAGAGTCTTTTGGTTCGTGTCCTCATGGTATGGTGGGGCTGGGTATTGGAGGCTTGTAAATTACACGGATTCGAGCATCTTGGATGTCCAAAACAACTCGTGGAAATTGGAGATGTAATGTAGGTTCTTCTTACCCTAGTCGTTTTTGTACCAAGTATCATCACTTCTTTGGCTTCTTTCCCTTTTTACCCTTCTTTGATGATGCGGCCTTGACGCGTTCCTCTTCCCACTTTTGTGCGTGCTCGATTTGCTGTTTCCGCAGTTTCTCCTTCTGCTCCCTCGCCTGTCGACGATCCAAATCGTCCTGTCGTGCTTTCGCCCGTTTCTCCTTCTGCTCCTGAAGCCACTGACGACATTGCTTCTCGTCGTCGTCATTCGCCTCGTCATTCAACTCCTTCTCGCCGTTTATTTCCGGATCTTCAATGCATGATTCCTGATTCGCCACCTCCACTCGTGTGGTTTTCTCGTCGTTGATTTCGTTCTCAATGAGTGCCGCCTCGGTACATTCAATTATACAATGTTCGAGTTGATCGCCCATTGTTTCTAGCCCGAAGCCGTCATTCACGCACCCTGCATCAAGATCATCAATTCCAATTCCGTCTACAAGGCCGATTCCTGTGTCGATGGCTGCCCATGCTGCCTCCGAACTCAAATCAAGCTGGTCAAGCGTCCATACCTGATCCATGGTTCATCACCGTTCTCTCGCTGAAAGTTTGAAGCCAGAACACAAAAACTTACAATGTAATCTCTGGCAATATTATTTTACACACGGGTGAGGATAGAAAACAAACTTTTAATCCATCCCTCCTACGCGGCGGCCTTGTATTCCATATCGTTCCCATTCTTCTCCACCCACTCCTTATTATCGAACGGGTCCCCACTCCAAGCATACTGAAAGACTTTCTCTGGATCAAAACTCTTTGGATCGTCAATTCTATCCTCAATATCTTTTCGGAAGTGTCGAAGCAATCCCTGTACCGGCCAAGCGGCTGCATCTCCCAGGGCACAAATGGTGTGTCCCTCAATCTGGCGACTAATCTCCTCGAGCATGGGAATTTCGCGCTTGTCGGCATCGCCCTTCTCCATGCGAATAAGTATGTCCTCGAGCCAGGATGTGCCCTCTCGACAGGGGGTGCATTGTCCACAGGATTCATGCTTGTAGAAGTGGGACAGGCGACGAATCGCCCCGATCATGTCGACGGAATTGTCGAACATGGTCACTGCGGCGGTGCCAAGTCCGGAACCCTTGGAACGCAAGTCGTCAAACTCCATGAGGGCCTCATCGCACTGAGTCTTGTTCAGGACCGGCACCGACGACCCGCCAGGAATGCATGCGCGGAGAGTATCCCATCCATTCCTCATCCCGCCGCAGTGTTTCTCGATCAATTCACGAAGTGGAATGGACATGGACTCTTCGACAACAATTGGATTCTTGACATGTCCCGAGATGGCGAACAACTTGGTACCCCGGTTGTTGGGATTACCAAATCCAGCAAACCACGATGCCCCTCGTCTCAATATCGTGGGCGCCACGGCCACGGTCTCGACATTGGTCACGGTGGAAGGACATCCGAACAATCCCACGCCCGCGGGGAAGGGCGGCTTCAGCCGAGGCTTGCCCTGTCGTCCCTCCAAGCTTTCGATCAGCGCCGTCTCCTCTCCGCAGATGTAGGCTCCGGCGCCGCGATGGAGGTAGACGTCGAAATCGTACCCGGAACCGCAGGCGTTCCGCCCGATCAATCCGGCCGCGTAGGCCTCGTGGATGGCCTCGTCCAGCACCACCGCCTCGTTGAAGTACTCTCCCCGAATGTAAATGTACGCGGCGCGCGCCCGCATGGCGTACCCCGCCAGGAGGCATCCCTCGATGAGCTTGTGCGGGTCCTTCCTCATGATTTCGCGGTCCTTGCAGGTGCCCGGCTCGCTCTCGTCGGCGTTGACCACCAGGAAGGACGGCCGGCCGTCGCTCTCCTTGGGCATGAAGCTCCACTTCAGTCCGCTGGGGAAGCCGGCCCCGCCGCGTCCGCGCAATCCGGAGTCCTTGATTTCTTGGACGATCCAGTCGGGTCCCATCCACAAAATGTCTTTGGTCATGTGGTAGTCGCCGCGCTTTCGGGCGTCGGCGAGGCGCCAGTCCTGCTCGCCGTAGAGGTTGGTGAAGATGCGATCTTGGTCGGTGAGGCCTCCGTAGGCGCTGGCGGTGGGGTTTTGTTACGAATAATGATTATGGGGATGCAGCAATGGAAATGGTTGAATTCGTAATGGAGAAAAGAGAAGGCGTGTGAGAGAAAATAAAAAAGAAAGAAATTATTGATGACGACGATGATGATTGATGATTGGGAAGTGTATGATGAGTTCAACATCTGCAAAGAGAAGGGATGCAAGGCAAGAAAAAGAGCCAGGCAGGCATAGTTGACAGAGGCATCCATCCATCAATAAACAATCAAACTCAGCTCACCCCGCCCCGGCCAATAAATCGGCACGTCCCTTGATGGCGGCAGTGGAAAGCGATTTCGTGGCAGAGGACGACGAAGCCGCCCTGCCCGCGGTGGCAACCCTCCTTGCGGTGGCCGAGGCAAACATTGTTTATTGTTTCCACGGTGGCGTAAAAATGGAATTTTACGCGTCGCTTGTTTTCCGCTGCTGACTCGACTTCTGCGGGCTGGACGGGGGCTGAAGGAACAGTCTCCCCCCCTTCCCCCTTTTTGTTCGCTGAACAGAACTAGGTACGAATGGCGAAAGTGAGAATCGTCTTCATTCCGCCGCCGCCAGCCACGTCGCCGCCCACGCACAGGACGACTCCGTTTTCGAACTTCAAGGTGTATTTTGATTGAAATTTCATGCTACGACTACGATTACGATTACAAATAAAACTTCCTAGCAACGCGCCTGATCCTGATCAACACCAGATGATACGACAACATAATCATCTTTAGGCCAATATGTCGTGCCCGTGGTGAAAGCATCATAATATTGGATGAAATCATGGTCATGATCGAAGCAGCGAACGAAGCAGCAGCAGCAGCAGCAGCTGCGACGATAGAGATCGGGCATGGTGATATAGGTCGAGGAAATAAGAATGATCATTGGTGTGAGTGTGCATGCTGTTATCGATCATCTTCTGTCTGTTGGCTGTCGGCTGTTGTTACATTTGTATATTCACTTCACCATCACGCCAAATAATCATTGGACTTTTTCTTCCATTAGTGCAAAATCTATCCAAGTTCCTATCAGCCATGGAAGATGAGGGCCTGCTTGGATTAGCCCAATCGGTCATTGCTAAATCTACCGATATTGTAGCATCAGTTGCATCCTCGGCCGTTGGGACGGCGATCCATGTAGTGTCTTCGTCGGGAGCGGCGCATTTCGTCGATGGTCCACAAAACCATGTTTGGAACGAAGACGAGGAAAATGACGAAGAAGAAGTTGAGAACGGAGAAAATCTAGTAAGTCGGACCAAATGTTCTAGTGAACACGAGGTAGCATATCATGATCCAGCCATCACTACATTACATCATTGTCGTGATGAAAGTCATCATCGCCAAAGAGATAACTCGCCATTTGGAATATTCAGCATTGCATCCACAATTGCAAATATTATGCTGGGCGCGATCTCGCCATTGCTCGTCCAACAGCGACAACATCATCACACTCACTACAGCCATCGCTGTAATGTCGTTGAAGCGAAAGATCGCAAACTCCTTAAAAAATATGATGGTACAACTTCTTCGTCGAAAGAACCAATCTTCCTCCATGCCGAGATGAATCCCTCCAATGAACGTTTCGACTTGAGGCAGTTCCTTGATGCCAACGAGAGTTGTTGTCGTAGTAGCAGCAGCCATGCCGAGAGCGTATACTACGATGCAACCAGTTCGACGCGATCGCTCTCGACGACTGATAGCTTCGTTAGTTCTGATGATGCCGACGAGAATAATGACGATGATGGTGATCACATTGGAGAAGTGGAAATATTGGGCCATGATCATACCAACTTTCCGCAACATGTTGTCATGCCTGAACAAAAGGAAAGCACCAATAATGGCTCTACCAATACCACGCAAAACTTTTATTTGGATGTGACGGACCTTCTATCCAAGGAGGAACGGGATATTCTGATTTCCACTTGCAATGAATGCATCGTGTGCAAAGACAGTAGCACATTTTATGTTGTTAGTGATTCTATTGAACGCAACGAGACGTTTCGTCGCGTCTTGGATATTTTGGTGGAGAGATCGTTAAGCATAGCACAAATAATGGATGATGGATGTTCGTCACCATTAAGAAACGAAGAAGTTGATACCAATCACGGCGAATTCTGCTGGAAGCCGGATGACCGGACGAAGAAATATCTCGAACGTCAACAACGAAATAGTATTACTGTCGAGGAATGGACGCACATTCTTGAGACAGAAGTACTGAAATGGACTAGTTCAGATCGTAATTCCAACTGTCCCATGCTCAAGACGCGGGGTATCATAGACATGTCTCCTCTTGAGTTGAAGGAGCTATTGCTCGACTGTCAGAGAAATCATTTGTACAATAAAAATGCAATTTCAAAAACAAACATGCATTGCTTTGCTGATATTGTCATCGGAGGTGAAACTAAGATTGTTCAGAACGTCATGAAGATTCCCATTGTCGGAGGTGCAATTCAAATTGTTTCCTTGACTCATGTTCGATGCATTGAGAATGGCGGGTTCATATTAGTATCACAGTCAGTGGGAGACAATGCAAACACCAATCCAGCCAATCCTTACTATTCAATTAGCATTCTTCGATCCATATCGAACAATGAGCAGAAAACCGAGTTGACGAATATTACGCGGATATCATCCATGCCCATCCCCAAGTTCTTAATGCAAAAGGTCGGACTAATGGGTGCAACGGACTTCTTCAACAATCTTAGATCTTTGTGCAACTAATCCTTGTTGCAACAGCCGCCGTAGTAAGGAGTAATACATATCGATTCTTTAGAGTAATTGCTACCGCGTTACAACTAAGCCTCTGAACATCAACGATGCATCATCAATCACCTTTTCGCCTCCATGTAACTCTGTCACGGTCGTTGAGTCCCCCATTCGCTGCTTCTTTTCATACATCAGATTCCTCAACGTCGATATTTCATCTGGAGACAGTGGTTGATTGAAAGTGTCATGTGTAGGAATGCCCTCGTCATCGTAATTCGTATACTTGGGATACTTATTCTTCTTCCGGTGACGATTGTCGGTGGGGTCAAAGCCTTCCTCATCGGCGCCAAACAGTGCCCAGGCGGGTGTGTCCGCGACATAATCTTCGACGCCAAATTTGAATGTGGGATCTTCGGCATGCTTCTTTGCGAGGATCTGAAACTTATCATAATCAATCCACGTCCTCCATTTACGCTTGCTTGGATCATCGGGGTCGGGAACTGCGAATTGATCCACTCGCGCAAGCAAGACGCTGCAGGAATGCTTATGCTCACATGACAAATCGTACTCCGGCATCGAAGGATCGATTGCAGAATTCAGTTCCCGAAGCAACAGTTTCGAGAATTCCACAACCTCATGATGCCACGGAGTGTTACTCATGTTTAGATTCGAGGCATCTGATTTCCCACAGAATGTCACTCCCTTTACTTCTACGAGGGAGCAATGACCCAGGGCAATCAAGCGAGCGTAGCCACCAATCTCATCCGAGTTCCACCCCTTGACCACAGTTAGACGTGCCACAGTTCGCTGTCCCTTGTTTTTCAAGCACGACAATGATGCTTTTAGTCTTTCCCATGCGTCACGGAACAATGGTCTATCGATCGCCTCCAAGCTTTCGGGAGTTGAGGCATCAACACTGACGTACTATCATCGTTCAGGTGCGAATTGAGTCACGATGTACGGTTAGAATCCGAGACAAGGGTGACAATGAGAAAAATGTACAAGTTGGAACGTACCAGCTGCGTGATTGGGATCAAATCGTTAATCGCCTGAGGATGCTGCCCATTTGTAACTAAGAAAGTCGAAATCTTCCGCTCATGCAGCTCGTGCAGCAATTCATTAATTCTCGGATACATGATCGGTTCCCCCACAAGACTCAATGCACAGTGTCGCACCGTATGAGCCTCCGTCCATCGATCCATTTGTATTCCAGGTATTCCTCTGGTTTCCTTAATCATGCTTATATGCTCTTTCACTGCCTCCTCCACAATCATTTTCGGATCGTCCATCTTCCATCGCCATTCTCTCCCTACTGGATTTTTGTGGTGACGCCAACAAAATACACACTTGTTGGCGCAAGCCAAGGAGGGGGTTGCCTCCATGCATTGATAGCTCGTTATACCATAATGGGTGTGCTTGTAACATCCTCCCCTACCGCGTAGCTGGTGTTTCGTCCACCGGCATAACTTCACAGCGGAGTGTGTCCCAATCAAATGATATCCCTCCTTCGTCAAAGCCTTGGCCTGTTTTGGAGTGACCATCTCTTGCGGTTCCTTGTTTGATTTTAGCGCCGAGGACTGTTTTTTGATAACATCACCCATGTCTTCAACGTCCAATACAACATTATCATCACCTTCACTATCGGAGTTGTCCTCATTTTCTTCCTCGTCATCGGAGAGAGAATCAGTCATGGACACATCTTCGTCGGCATTTTTGGAAGTGGAGCAGCAGCCCGCGGGAGCGTCATTTGAATTATTGCCTTGACTATTCTCTGAACTTTTGCACGCACAACCCGACTCTTTGTTTCCATTATCATCACATTGATGCTCCTTCTTGACGGACATTTTTTTGGTCTCACTCTTTACGCCGCCCTTCCCTACAACTGCATGACTGGTACCCAATCCCTCCATGGTAGAAAAGATTGAAGACACAATCCCATTCATCCATTTTTCAAAGACAATATTGGCATCGCCAACCTCCGAATCACCAATCATCAAACTTTTACCCTTCTTTCCACCATTATCCTTCGCTGCCACGCCAAATGTGCCCTTCCTCGCCATAACCAATGGTCGTGCACCGAGCTTTCCCACTAGCGTTGCGAATACATCCTTGGCAGGTTTGCCTACCGTAGACGCATCATAGGCCGAACTTCCCATTCCAAACGCACCCACCTTCAACTGGCGTTGTGGGTCGGCGGTGCGCAATGGTTCGGGGGCCACACGCCAATCGGTGGAAATTTCACGAAGAGAATGCAATAATGTGTCGGAATCGGGTGGCAACGTCCCGTTGGTCCATGTAGGCAGCACGAATAGGAGGACGGGTGGGCCAATACTATGAGCACGACGCGTTTCATTATCATCATCTGCTTCGTTTTCTTCATTGTTCACGAGTTCATCCCACCAATCGACATCGGAGACCTTGATCAGCTGCACATTTCGATAGGATGGGAATGGCGCATGGTTCGATAATTCTCGATGCAAACGGTTGGCAAATCCAGCGCACGTGCCCGTCGTAGAGCAGTAGGCGATCGTGATGGTTCCTTGAGATAGCACCCGTTTGCATCGAGGGCGATCGTCATCGACCTGGTTCTCGACGGGAATTCGTGAAGAATCCTGTGTTGTCATAATGTCAATCTCTTTAAGGATCATTCCTTCTGAATCTGATTGTATAATTGATATGGCAGTGTTTTCTTCTCTTATTCTTGCGTTGTCGTCGGCGTCGATGGCCGCGACGGCGGCGATAATATTGTCGGCGTCACAGGAAGTGCTCAAGCGTGCATCATCGTCTTCATCTAAAGACGTGGATCTTCGATTCCTTCCCCCTTTCTTCGAGTGGATAATGTAAGCAGTAGCTAGAAAAATAGCGCTAGCTGACAGCGCGATGATAGGGAGTAGTACTACTACGTCTCTTGATGTCGGTGCCATGATAATGAATCTCTGTAAGGTTTGTTTGTTTTGTGTGGTGGTCCGGATCACTCCATCTCTCCTTCTCCGCTCTCTCTCTCCACAGAGATCATGAGCTTGTCCGGTCTGTCCACATCTTCCACGTGTAGGTATTGCAACGTCCGTCGGAGTCCAGGCTCGAAATAATACATAATGTGAGCAACAGGATAAAAAATGGTCTCGAGACCGCGAGCCTTGTGATGAAGATGAAATCGATCATCATGAATCACTATCATAAACTCATCTCCCATCAATATCATTCTATCTCACTCATTTAAACTTCCAAATCATTGATATCTTTTTTACAAGGAGTGTAATCTATTTCAGACATGTCGATCCCTCCATTCGTAGCACAATGTCTCGTCTCCACACAATTATTGTTCCCATCCACCTCTGATACACACATTCTCTCTCTCTCTCTCTCTAACACGGTAATTCTCAACCACGAAACGTGGCACGAGCATAAATCAAGCTACCCGCAATGCTAATATTGATACCCAGGAAATTCAGCCACGAAAAGATGTAATCTCCGCCCACGAACATGCCCAAATAACTCGTCAACACATTCTTCAGACATCCCACGACGGTGGTGGTCAAGGCCGAGTTGTTACTCGTGCATAGAAAGATTGCCAAATTCAATATCGATCCCATGAGGGAGGCGAAGACCAGGTAGGTCAGGAAGGTGACGTCGGACCAAAGGGTAAAATTGGAAACGCGTGAGGTTTCTCCTGGCACTAGCAGGATGACGATCGATACTCCGATGGCACTGAGGAGTGAATTGAGGTAGAGGACGGTCATGCTGCTCTTTTTGTATTCTTGGGTTTGACCGGTGATGATAATATAGGGTGTTCGATGAGAGGATATATTTTAGAGTTTAATAGGAGAGCACATGCATACATGTAATTTTGTTTGCATCTCACCTTCCGTAGTACGCTTCAATATCACACCATTCAATGCCGTGAACAAATCATTGAAGAATATAACAATGTATCCTAGAGTATTGAAGGATAAATCGCCCAATGCTGCTACGAATGCCCCCTGATTGGTGAGTGAACAAAATGATTTTTTAAGACACATGGGAAATTGTTGAGTTGGATTCGATTAAGTGGATTGATTTTTGGCATGGCGCATGCAGAATCAGATGAAATTATTTATCCATTGGATGAAACGAAGAATACTGATGAAGTGGTCTAAACTCACCCCCAGCATGAGACCTACGGAAAGCTGTACCGTTTTGGATGGCTGTGAGTTTAGCATCCATTTCTCCAACAACTGGGAATGATTCCATGGTTCGAGCAAGGGGTTTATTCAATAAAGACGGCATTAATCACGATTGCGAAGCTAACATCACATGACACTACTTTGCCAACTCACCATGGTCATCAAAATACTCGCTCGACGCAGCAGCACCATCATGGGCAAACTCAAATTCTGAGTCGCGGACAACCCGGTCAATATATTGAGCAAGTAGCAGGTACTCAACGGCAATATTGATTTCACGCCGCGGACACTAATCGGCAATAATGTAATGTATCCCAATGAACTCGCCGCCTTCAATGCCAGCGTAGTGGACGCGAATTGAAGAAATGCCAGTGTTTGCACCGACGGAAAGGCATAGGTTGAAAGCACAATTTTGTTCGCGAAGATCACACCTAGGGAAGAGACGGCATAGAATAAGGCGGTGCCGATTTTGATGGCCTGGGAGGGCCCTCCGCGTTCTTTGGACGGAGATTCAGTAGAATTCGAATGGTGGAGTGGGAGGAGAGAGTCGGACTCCCGATCGTTGTTGTTGTTGTTGTCGTTAATATCATCATTTTCATCTGTGGATTGGTTCGAAGGTATTTCCGGCATGGGGATGGACACGGTTTGGGAAGAGGGTTGTTTTCGGCTGTGCATGATAGTGATAGTAGAGGTAGTAGAGTGGTTGTTGTCGTCGGTACTTTTGTCGTCCGACATTTATTTTTTGTGACGAATATCTCTTGCTATTGTGTGCGTGAGCGAGTGTTGTTTGGTGTTTGTTGTTGCTCCTCTCTTGTCGTATTGGATTGTCGTTTGTGAGTTAGCCTATACTGGTTCCAAAGTTCAATACGTATTGTCTCGCTCACTGCAGATGGGGTTCAGCGATGGCTTCCCGCCAGCAACACCAACTGAGCTAAAAATATTATTATTGCCAAGAAGTATGACCATAACCATGACGAAACCCTTGCCACTGTCACTGTTCTTGCTGCTTCTGAGAGTATTAGCATCCACTGTCTCCGCCTTTCATAGCCACTCACAGTCTATGATAATGATACATGGCGCTCCGGTGGTTCAGCGACCGGTACTACCAGTACCAAAGAGAACGCTCATTCTTTTTGCGGCAGACGATGGATCGGATGCCAGGGGGGAAGGAAATGATAACGGGGTAACAGCAACAACGACAACATATGGGGCTCTTTCCGGGGAATCAACGCTAAAAGTTGTAAAGAAATGCCCCGATTGCGATTTATGCGATGGAAGTGGTCGCATCTTGGGCGGGATTGGGACTGTTTTGGAATGGTGGCCGATCAAGGCATACCGACCTTGTCCCAACCTAATTGAACGCGGGGGACGGTATGATCGGGCTGGACAAGGATTAGATGAAATTGCGTTTGGAAGAGATTCGACATTTCAGGCTGGTGATTGATTCAAACGTAACAACTACTAGTCCTCGCGGGTATGAATTGCAGATGAACTCATGTCGAAAAGTTGGCTACGGTCGGGCCTGTTTAATCGCCATAGCAGGCCTTTGCTTTGGATCACATGTGAACCTGCAATGTCACTTGCAGTGCAATGTGGAAGGATCTACCTTTAGCTTCGTGTAGCAGGGTAGTTTATTTTAAAGCAACCAGAGATAATCACATAACACATAAATGGATGATTATTGCTGTCAACGTAGGGATTCATCTTTCTCACTGTCAAATGTCTAAGACTCTGAGCCACTAGCATCGTTCCAAAATGCTGATGAGGCCGATCCAGAAAGCCCGAGGCCACCAAGGGTACTTCTTGGTAGAAGTGCTTGTCGTGGGTTGATGGGGGGTCTCGCTGGTCTCAATAACACCCATCTCCTCCTGGTCGAGGCCGCTACTGCGGTTGTACTCGCATTACTTGAACCAGTTCGACTCCGACCAAGAGAAAAATTCCCCAGTATTGAGCTGAGTTCCGTTTCAGTTGTTCCCGCCTCCCCACCTAGAAGCTGCTCCATTTCATGTACACTGCGAACTAGCCTCCTTGACTCAATAGAAATGCGGAAAAGTAGCCTGGTATAATCGAGCAAAACCTGCATATGAGCACTGTTGATATCGACCGTTAACAAGGATGGTTGATTACGGTCCTCGACGGTGCGAGAGTTGAGAAGAAGGTTGGAACGTTCGTAGGACATTCGACCGGCATCCATCGTTCCAGGGATTGCATTCAAAATGGTTGAACTCGTATCGCTTGGCCTGGTACATGATGGCAACGAAACGACGCGATCAATTGTTCGAAACCGAGCCTTACAGCAGGGGCAACTATTCTCGGTCTCCGCCCACTTATCAATGCAATCGAAGCAAAACCTGTGCGTGCAAGAATTGATCGATGCAACATCTTCCATGGAGGAGGGAGTATCGAGGCAAATTGCACAGGTGAAATCAGTGAGTGGGGATAGCGTCGGTTCCGCGGGTGGTTTCATATCCATGATTTCAATGTCGTCATCGGCGTAGTCGAGCTCGATGGACGATTCTTTCGTCCCTTTCCGCGAACTAGAATTTGACCTGGTGTCAAGGATGTTACAGACTTTGTCGTGTTTCGCCAGTGTGATAGTGTGCCTAACTCTTGAAAAGTGGATAGAAGAGGGGGTTGCACTGTTGTGACAGATCGCGACTGAATTGGTGAGGTGGAAAATTTGGACGTCGCCGAATTTTCTCGATTCAAATCATGAGATGATGGGAACGAAACATGAAATGTTTTCCCATTCTCTTTCTCGTCCCCGAGATTTCATACTTTACTCAACGACCTCCTCGTTATTTCTTTATTGATCTCCTTGTATCGACGATACTGGTCGAATTCTATTCAGCTCGATACTTGACGCTTGTGTTGTTTAGAAGTCCTTTTTCGTACGATCGTAGCATTTGATGGAGTGTGGCCCCATTATTTTCGCCCTGGTGGAGCCTGGGGAATTCACAGGCGGTGATGATAGGTTCTAATCTTCGTTGACGAAATTGTGGGCAATTCAGCACTCCACTGGCATGGTAGTGATTCCGAGTGATGTGGTGATACATTGTCATTGTCTCCACGTAGGATAAAATACGGATGAAGACAAACATTGACTGAATTGGTAAAGTCGGATTCTGGATTCATGATCATGTTACGACCGAACGGAGCAAAGCATGAAACAGTGTCGCAGCTTCATTATCAGCCGTGGCAGCTTCATTCTTGGCCATGGCCAATGACAGCTTCATTCGTAGTGGATACCGGATATGTTTTCAGTTGTCCGCCGATTTTGCTGTTTTCACTTCGTCACTTGATTGATCCATGGCCGCGAACCGCCGAACTAGTTACAACACTGCATCGATACCGCTCGAGGACGCAGTTCAATGCTCACGAGTTATGTCGGGGTCAGTGGAGAGGCGCTCAATCCCCATTACAATTCCAGACATGGACGATGCTCCGCTCTCCTCACTTGCATGTATTGAATCGTCGGCGTCAGATTCAGATTCAGATTGCGATGAATCGTCGGAATAAGATGGGTCGCCAGAGTCAGATGACGCAGCTGGTGCGAATGAAAAGAGATCTATCCATCCCGGCTGAGTGTTTAGTCGAATAACCAGATCGGGTGCTAATGACAAGAGATCTATCCATCCCGACGGAGTGTTTACTCGAATAACCAGATCGACGTCCTCAAAACCGATGCTCAACCCTAGAACTTCCATGTCGATTGATCTAGCAACGGACATGGCTAGATCGAATAAAAAGAGTACCAAAAATGAAGGCGTGTCATCCCCTTGACTACGGTCCTCAACGGTACGAGAGTTGATTGGACCACAGTTTGAAGTATCGGAGGAGCTTTCACGAGCGCTCTCCATACTATTATTTGCCGCCGCATCTTCCATCGGAAGCGCAACGACACGGTCAATGGTCCGAAAAGCCGTCTTGCACAAGGGACACTTATTTTCTATCTCTGCCCACTTGTCAATGCAATCGAAGCAAAACGTGTGCTTGCACCCACTGATCGATGCAACATCTGTCATAAAACAAGGTGTATCGAGGCAAATCGAGCAAGTAAACTCAATCAGCGGGGCTACCGCCAGCGACATCGTATTTGCAATGGTGGTGGAAGTGGGGTCGGTCGCGGGCGGTTTCACATCCATTTTTAGGTGTACTTCGAGAGCAAGATGAGCAAATATAATGTGCGGATGGACGGTGTGCACAAGTTAAACATGAAGTAGTGATCGTCCCACATATTTGTGATGTGACTGAAAACGTGGATGGTCACGACTGATCAAAAAATGTGGTCGTGGTCACGCAAGTGTGTAAGATCACCCACGCTCAGTTTGATTGCCATCTTCAACCCGTTTCGATCGTCCATGGCCGTTTGCAGCTGAACTATTAAAAATTAGGGCTATTATTTGTTTTTGATGGGGATCGTCAGCAGACGTGCAGCCGAGCCGATGGTGGCGGGTGGGTTGGTGGTGTGTAAGTAGGAAAAGGAGGAAATTATTTTGTGTGAGTGGAAGAGACGACCAAGGACCAAGCGTTTTTTAGTACGATGAGGCACAAAATGGAGCATTCTATCTTTCTAAAACAAACACAATGGAAAGCACTATTGAAAAACAACACAAAGAGAACACGTAAAACACATAAGTTAACGATTATTGCTGCGAGGAAGAAATAATAGGAGATGACCTCATTCTGTTCTATTATTTGTCATACCACCCGACTCCCTCAGCACTATTTTTTGGCAGTTGTTGATATTCCTGATGTGCAAACTACATTTGTTGATCTCTACCGACGCAGTCCTCCACATCAACTTTTGATCTCCTCGCCATTAATAGCGACTTCATTTCCTAAAAACTCATTCTACCCCCCTAGCAGCAGCTTCGCTCCCATCTACATCAAGTTGTTGGTTCTTAGGTGCAACATGAAAGTAATTTTCCTCTTTAGCGCCCTGCCTCGTCTCCAACGGAGTTTCATTTGTCCACCTACCCCCCTAGAAGCTTCTGCTACGTCTCAGCCTCATTGAAGGTTAACTGGAAATGCGCAGAAGTAGCCTGGCAACTTCGACCAAAGCCTGTTCACGAGCACTGTTGATATCGACCGTTAACACGGATGTTCTCACGGACGGTTGATTACGGTCCTCGACGGTGCGAGAGTTGAGAAGAAGGTTGGAACGTTCGGGGGATATTCGACCGGCGTTAGTTGTTCCCGGATACGCATTCGAAGCAATTGACCTCGTTCCCGTAGCTGCGGCCGATCCAGTCGGACTGTGCGGAAGCAAAACGACGCGATCAATTGTTCGAAACCGTGCCGTGCAGCAAGGGCAACTATTCTCCGTCTCCGCCCACTTTTCAATACAATCGAAGCAAAACCTGTGCGTGCACCCATTGATAGACGCAATATCAGTCACGGAAGGAGAATCGTCAAGGCAAATTGCGCAGGTGAAATCGGTGAGTGGGGATAGCGTCGGTGAGCTTGCAGGGAAGGAGTCCTGGTTGATCGCGGGTGGTTTCATATCCATGATTTCAATGTCGTCATCGGCGTCGTCGAGCTCGATGGGCGATTCCTTCGTCCCATTTCCGCGAATTGGCACGGGTGGTATTACGCTGGCACTCAAATTTAACATGGTTCCCAAGGATGTTATGAACTATTTTCGCCAGTGTGATAGTGCGCTTCACCTTGAACAGTGGATAGAAGAGGAAGTTGTACGTTGCGACTTGCGACTGAATGGTGAGGTGGGAAAGTTGGATTCCAGCGTCGCCAAATTTTCTCGATTCAAATCATGAGATGAAAGGAACGAAACATGAAATATTCTCCATTTTCTTTCTCGTCCCCAAAGAGATTTCATACTCAATCATAAACTCAACGACCTCCTCGCTATTTCCTTCTTGATCTCCTTGTATCTACGATACTGATTTGCCACCGGTCGAATGTCTGTAAAGCTCGATACTTGACGCTTGTGTTGTTTATAGAAGTCCTTTTCGTACGATCGTAGCATTTGATGCAGTGTGGCCTTCTCAGCCTTCAACGAGGCCAAATCTTGCGATAAAACATCGGGCGGAGAATCGGTTTCCTCCGCCACGTTCTCGGCATCAGTACTGGTGTCAGACATGTGCCCGGAGGACGATCTGCGCATGTTTTCAACATCTCTTGGAGAAGTATTGCCAGAATTATTGAATGCTGGGGAGAAGGCGTTCTGTTGCATGAGAGCAATATCGGTCGGAATGGCATTCGACACACCCCGAAATGCGGCCGTGCCCGGTCCTGGCTGTGCCTCGCCCTTTTCGATAATACTGATCTGGTTTTTGTAGGCATTGTAACTTTCATAGAGATGACGAATTGGTTCCTTTTCCCTCTTTTCTGGCATCCTGCCGTGCTGTTGATGAAAGTTCATGTCATAGAGCTTTAACTGTTGCTTCAGCTCCCGCTTCCGCTGTTGAAGCTCGGCAAGGGACATGACGGACACATCAGGTTGGCTACTGCGCGATCTCAATGTAGGCACTGGACTACTGTGCGATGCAACTGGAGAGACGCTACCTCCCGTCTGTTGCGGACTTCGTTGTTGCCTATTCCTCCAATTGGGAGATGGAGAATTAGAGGGTATCATTTCTACCTCAACATTGTCATCACCTCGATGACCTGTCCTAGTCTCCAACCGTGCCCTAGACACCGAAGGATTGGCTACTACAGCATCATCTAATCCCATATCCATCGGTAGACTCAGGTGATTGAACGATCTCGATGATTTTTTCTTGGCCGCATTCATCACAAAGTTGGATATTTGCTTATCATCACTTTTTGTAAGTCTTCGCCGGACATGATCGCCACGGAAGAGAGCTTGGATGCGACAGGCGGCATCGGCACGTATAGCTCGCTTCCACTCCCGATATTGAGTATAAGTGCTAGCAAGGGGTGCCCGCTCTGCCGCTCCCTTCGGTGCCCGGCCGTGCAGTTGGAAGAAAGATTCTTCGAATTGGGATATTTGAGCTCGCAACGCCCTACACGCCGCGACGGTCCGTTTCCGTTCCGCGGCGGTGGATGTCAATGCGAGGTATTGTTCTCTCGTGCTGGACATTTGATTTGTGAGGACACCTCGATGTGTTCCCATACTAGATACCGAAGCATAGCTGATTGAGTTTTGAGGAGAGAGCGGGGCCGACATCACTCCACGACTTGGCGAAGAATGTAATGGTGGCTGTAGTAGCTCTGGCTGGAAATTGGGCAGAGATATTCTATCGTAATCCGACCGACCCTCATGATAAGATCGTGGGGGCGTTATGGGCGTGGACTGCAAGTCAGGCTCGCGTTTCGGCGATATTGGGGCGGTTGGTTGAAGATAGTTATTTGTGGGAGAGGTGGGTCTTTCATTGTCGTCAAGGATGACATTTTGAGACGAGAAGGATGGTCCGAATGTTGATTCCAATGCATCTGCCGAAGGCAACTGTGCCGCAGTAGTATTAGAATTTCTGGGCGACAGGGGCAGCTTCGTTGGCGGCCGAGGACTTTTAGTTAGTGATGAAGATTGCATCAATACCTGGGATGAGGATGGTGTCAACGTTCCCGCCGCATTGCTCGTTGACTCCGACCACTCTTTTGACTTGGCAGTACTAATGCCACTCCGCCGTTGGCTCCCCCTGCTGATAGTTGTGTCGGATTCTTTGGGTGACAAGTTCAAAGTACTAATGCGACTCCAATCTCTCGAGAACACGTCCAATATACTCTGCCGTACTGCCTTATCCAGAGCCATGGTCTCCCATTCCGCCAATGCCTCATGAGACGTGATGGAAATAATTCCATCCCTCCTAACCCCACCCACTCCAATTAGCTTGTGCAACTGTGGTCCCGCCACCGAGGATAACACCGACGTCCGTCGAAGCTGCGATGCCGCCGTGCGTAAACTTTCCGCACGTCTAGTATCCTTGAGCATATTCTGTCCCCTCTCATACCACCCCTGACCAAACACCTCTGTGGCATTGTCCAAAATCATCTCCACCGCGGCAATGATTGGTTCTATATCACTCTGATGTCGAAGGCACCACATGGCGGCGTTGGGCGGTCGAACAAGGTAGGGAGCGATTCGTTGTACGAACCTTCGTTGATATCGGCGTGTTCCGCAATAACTACGTAGTTTGGATAATGCCACAATCACATCCCCCGAAGTCTGTTCCAATGTGGTAATTAAAAGCGGTGCCAACGCTCCCATGATTTCCGACTTGGTCAATTTTGACTTGGCGTTGTTAATGGACGACCCTTGTCCACTGTGATGTCCGGAGGAAGCAATGGATGTGTTGCCAGAGTTGTTGCTGATGCTGTTAATGCTTGACCCCCCCCCTTCCCCTGCGCCACCACGATTGTTTGCCACATCGAGCAATGCGGTTCCCGCCGAGACGATACCATCGTAGCATTTGGCCATGCCCTCAATACTCTCATGTGAATTTAAGGCCAAACTCTCAATAAGCAATGCCGCACTCAAGTTGGAAGACAATTCATGTGGAAATCTTGAGAGAGCTGTGGTCAATAATGTCGTTTCTTCCTTCAAATCTAACTCCGCAGAGGATACAGAGGCAGCAGTAGCAGATGGAGCACCACTAGCCAAGGTGCCAGATTCCAACTTAGTAGAAGCATTCATCCGTTCCCTCTCCATCATTTGCACCCTTCGCAAATGGCTCGAAATCGCCTTGCTTCGCAATCGCTTTGCGGCATTCAATTCCCCCCGTAAAAATTGCCGTGCAGTTCTTCGATCGGATGCCGATACGGTATCAAAGTATCGCAGTTTTCTATAATTGAAAGCAAGTCTTCCCCCATTATTACCACTGCTACTACCCCCCGATCCTCCTCCTCCCGCCAACATTCCTGGAGTCGAACGGCCTAATCCCATCGATGCCGCGTCAGGACCCGTGGGGATGAAGTATCGTTCTTCCTTCCATTGCTGCTGAGACTCTAGATTGTTGTTGCTGTTGTTGCTTTGGTGATGTGTTTGTCTGGCGACAGCAGATGATGATGTAGTGACTGTAACGCCGCCCATACTGTGGCCAACATCATACGAAGGATCGAGATCATCCTCATCCCCCGAACTGTACTCTTCTTCTAATGATGAATCGCGGACGCTGCCGCCACCGCTACCACTGCTGGAGGAGCGATGGTAGGGAGGATTTCTCAGAAACAATTCTTCGGCGCGCTCGTATCGCTTGTCCACGATCCCCGTAGATGACGAATTGGACGCACCATCCCCTCTACTACTATTACTACTGCCAATGCCACCACTGCTACTATTATTGTTGTGTCTGTGATTGTAGATATTGTGCCTCAATCGATGATGATCTCCTCTCGAACTAGCCTTGGTCTTGAGTATTAAATTTTTCCGTGCCTTCCCCTGGGGGCATAATGAGAATTTGGTAATTACTCCCAAGTGCAGGGAATGCTCGACACAGGATAATGCCAGACGGGCCGAGTAGCTGGGTTTGGGGAAGTTGATAACGGGCAGGACGGTATTACTAGCATTGGAATCGAGTAGTCCCTCATCGTCGCCGCCACCACCGGCGTCATCGCATTTGGGATGAAGGGGGAGAATATTGCTGCTCCTGCTAGTAGTACTTGCTGTTGTTGTTGTTGCTGCTGCTGCTTCGGTGGCGGCGGCTGGAGTTGTCGATGGACCGGTAGAATGATCATGATCACTACTCCTATTATCGTCAATGCCCCCACGAAGGTGCTGCTGTTGCTCGGCGGCATCGGAAGCATCATGCTGTCCACTTCCTGCATCACCGGTAACGCGCGCTCCTCCAACAACTCCGGCCCGACTGCCACCGCCGCTAATCAATCCCCGGCTGAGCCGCCGTCGCCGCATTAGCGTTGGACTGGAGGAGGAGGAGGAAGAATTGGATGAATAATTATTTAGCATTGTTCCGGAAGCGCCCCGAGATGTTGTGGCATTGGCATTGCTAGGTGTACTACTACTACCACTACTAGTATTATAAGTGGTAGAGGGTCCACTACCGCCACTGCCGCCACCGGCTGCAGCATTGCCGCCACTACTACTGCTTGTCTCTAATATCATTTTCTCATTGGGGGGGAGTACTACTTACATCATCGTTCGGGTGACATACAGCTTCGACAATCACCAACATCATCAAGCTTGAACACAGCGTGAAAATTGAATAGACGATCAAACAACCCTCTTTCTTCTGCTCCTTTCCGTCGTCTCGAGATGCTTTCTTCTCTTTTCTCTGATTTCTGATTTGTTGTTTTCTGTATTATTTGATTTCTTTTTTTTTCTCTTTTTGTGAATAAGTGATAGGTAAGCAAATATGTACTATTTCCTCTGTAAGATTTAATTGTCCTTTTCTTTTCTCCCGCATCAATAAAATGATGGGAAAACTGTTCGAATACTATCACTTTATTCGCCGAGCTGTTCGAATCCCAGACTCAAAACTCGCTGTTCGAATACCTATTTTTTTTCCGCGATTCAAAGTTGCTGTTGAAATACCAAAAATTTGTGCAACTGTCCGAATACCACGAATAAATTCAA
>JALLBB010000213.1:0-19835 GCA_036939735.1 Discostella stelligera | reverse complement strand
CCCATATGGATCCATTGACAGCACTGCTTGAAAGCCACCGCCCTCATCACAATCTGAGAATTATCAGTATTGGAAAGCTGCGTACACATCCATCCACAGACCAGTGGCATTTGCGTCATTTTCATTTGCCTGCATTGTTGATGAAATACACGACCATGATATGATGACAGTCTCATCATGTCCACTGAAATGACTTGAATTGTATTAGGGGGGCATTGCCCAAATGCAAGGAACGAGTAACAATGCATACCCACATGGTTTAGAATTGTCTTGCTTTGCACATCATTTTTAGAAGGAGACGAGTAATCATGTATTGCTGTTCATTCCATAGATATTTATTTTAATACGTCAATTGGGCATTATACCATCTAGCTAACCATCAAGACTATTGTATTATCAACTTCATCTCTCGATTTCAGTGATAGCACACACTCTATTTCTCTATCTGACAGGTGTATTTGATCATTGTGCACAATCGGCTCTCACTCTAGGGATCGTATCGGCCCTGAAATAATGCCATTGTGCCACGGATTATGAATAATGACACCATGATATGGCCATCAAACAATGGCCAACAATTACCATCTACTGCCGCTTCCAAATTATAATCTTCACCGCTGATTGGATGGTGGTGCAATGTTCTCAGCAATCAACAGCCTCAACCCAATCTCCCATAAATATACTGCACCGCCACCGATCAAGCTGGGCTAGGAATCATTAATATTGCCCGGGACGACCAACAACGCTTGATACGAAATACTACATATGCCCGCCCACCATAATTACTCTCTTTTGTGTTACTACCCAGCCGTGCATGGTCGTATCTTTTAGTGCCTCTCGCTAGAGACACACACCCGACACCCGTAATACTCAAACCTAGCAATATTTTCGGAATCATTCTTTTCCGTCAATTTCATTTTTATGGGGCATGGTGCAATCATTTCCCCAATATTAAACAGAATAAGAGCAAGCCGGCTCTTGCGCGTGCGCTCTCACTCTTTCCCCGCTGTTCCATTCGTCGTTGATCGTATTTTTATTTTCACCAGGAATGACGATTGCTCTACTGCCTGATTCTTTGCTGTCTTCCTGACCAATCACTTCAAGATATCGTTGATCGGCATATGCCCCCCATTTCCCATTTCACCTCTTCCTGGGAGCAGTGCCTCATTCATGATACTATTGTTTTCGTAGTATTCTGTTACTCCCTTTCCTCTCACAATGGAGTGCAGTACTAGAAGTAACATCGTTGCCAATTGCTTCGTACTAATAATATCTTTGTTCACTTGCAAGATTCCAGATCATAGAGAGAGAGAGAGAGTAGATACACACAACGAGTCGAAGAACACTTCTTGTCTCGAGGTACTGGAGAGCTCTGCAGAGCAGATGATATTATCTCCTCAAACACAATCGGTTCACATGGCGGTTGTCATTGGAATAACGAGTCTAATTCTATTGAGTAATTCAGTGTGTGACCATTTTTTTTCTCACTGTCAATAATTATCAATATCTTCCGCAATAGATTTGTGTGCCCGTAAACCTCGAGCAAAGAGATGAGATGATCAGCATTCATTCACTTTCTGTCTCGCTGCAGTGACCAAATCCCTCTCCTCACAGGAGAGTCCCCATACCGGCTCCCCCTCCACCTCCAGCCGGTTCAAACAGTCCATAACATCCGCACTGGTCATAATTTTCTTAATCTTGGAACTAATTTCCAGTGCCTTCCCCGTAACACCTTTCCCAGCGTTAAGCTCCTTCTCTTCCTCCAGCATGGCATCAAGCTTTTCGATTTCTTCCATCACTAGAGTTAAGTTCTCGACGTCGGCTGCAAGTGCTACCATTTCGGGTCTGTGTTCGGTTTCAACTTTGATGGATGCACGAGCGCCGCCAGAGCCGTAGTAACCCCCTTGACCTTCACTGGCTTGTCCTGTGGGTGGTATCGAGTATCGAGTATTAATGAGCTTTTACGATTGGTTGAAACTCTTGCTCATGACCATCTGATCGCACTTAGCAAAACAAAATTTCTGCAACAAAATCTCACCTCCAGAGTACTACGTTTCCCCCAACGCCATTGAAATAATGAAAAAAGTGAGCGTGTATCTTTCTGATGAATAGCACCAATTGCAGATCAACTCGTACCGTGATAATCGCCCGCACATGTGGAGTTGACAATGAGGACCCGCCAAAGCCAAAGGACGGGAGGAGAGGATTGCAGCGGAATGGACCAACAGGAATATTCCTGCGAGCAAATGTTGTCGCGATGCTCTTCCACAACATTATTTTTTGTTCGTCGAATATCGTTTCCGACAAGATGACAAAGCGGAATTGGACAACAACGAGTAGAGACCAACCTCTGTTCCTGTTCCTTTTGTCGGTGCTGCGGTGTCCGTGTCCGATCGTCGCGTCGCGTCAAAGCAAGCACAACTAACTACTACCAGTTCCAGTGTGAATTTCCACACGATCATTCTGTTTTTTCAGCGATCACCGAACTTCAGGTAGGAATGAACCATGACCGACCGCTGGGCTAGATCGACCTAGAGATAGTAGCTCCAACTCCGCACAATGTCCAACAAACGAGCCCTGGTCGACACTTCTAACGCTAACGACAGTATTAATGGCAGCAAGGGCAAGGAGGAAGACGATATCCAAGTTTTGGTTGCCACACTCCGAGCATCCCTCCAGCGATCCCATCCTGAAATCAACACTCTGTTTAGCGACAAGTACTTAGCATCTGTCTTGTCCGTTCCAGGTCGACCGTTCGAGTATGCTCGTGATGTCAAGATTCTTGGAGCACTAAATTGGAGAAGGTCCTATGGCGTCGAGGCGCTTGTCGCCGCTTTCAAATGTGTTTCTGATGCCAATGGCCTGCCGATTTTTCAAATGGCCGATGCTGCGGTCGTGGATTGTGTCACGCACGACAATTGCAGTAGTAGGTCAAATCCATTCGTTCCCTCGCAATGCTTAGTCGAAGTTTGCCGATCGGGAGCGTTTCGCTTTGCTGGTTTCGATGAAGAAGGCAGGGCTATCCTGCATGCACGATCAGCAATGATGGACTGGTGGAAGACGGGCGTTGAGGATGGAATTCGATATCATGTATTGGTAATTGAACATGCCCTATCTATAATAATCAATCGCAGTGAGAGTTCTGGAAAAAAGGAAAATAATATGATGATGGACAATATTATTTCAGAATCCATGGTGTTGTACGTTGATACATCCAACATGAGGCTTATACCGCCTCCGCCATTGGGGTCAATCGTCGGCATGGCAAAGCTAATGCAAACTGCATATCCAGATAGGATCCATCAGATTCATATTGGGCCGGTAAACTTGCTATTGATGAAGCTCTACGAGTATGTATCTCCGTATCTCTCACCACGATCGCGTGAAAAGATCGTATTGCTGGATCGTGCACCCAAGATTAATGAAACTGAGCTAAGGTAATTTGCCAAACTCCCATCTCGCTAGATGTTTTTCTCTTTGATATCTTCAGTGACAACAGCCAATTCTTCAGAGCTTGCCTCAACCACGTTACTATCTACGTCGTCTTGCTTTTTGTGATCTGCGTCAACACTGGGGTTCACAATACAGAGCATCAAGTCATTCAGCCTGGGTAGCATACTTCTCCCATCATTTAATAACCCAGCAGCCACCAGACAATTATCCAAAATCTGCTCTGCAAGCAATTGAGCCAAAACTGGCTCCTTCTCCTTCATGTGGTGAATGCCGACAATTATTTTATGCTTTGGATTAATCAGCACGGTTTGCTTTGGCAAGGGCATAGCGCTGGGAGAAGTCCCACCCTCTTGACTTTCAAGGATGCGCATTAGGTTTCGTAAGGCTCCTGATTCATTGTCTGTGATAACTGCCGGGGAGGAAGATAGACGATCGGTAGTTGTGCATTTGGCAACTTTGGATGTGAGGGTGGTTTGGAACCAAGCACAAAACTCTGTCGCTTCCTCCTTCGATAGGGAAGCACTCGAAGTCGAAACATCGTCTTTATCAACCTTCTCATCTTCTTTGTTGTCGGAGTCGGTTTCCTCCTCATTTGGTAACTCCAATTCACTTCGATCGGCGCTGAGTAAATTGCGTCCCTCAAAGGTCTTCAAATTAGCCATTACAAATTCATCAATTCCAGAGTAGATAAAGATCACCTCTCGCTTATTTTTAGCAAATCCCTCCATATATGGACTCTGCAGCGCCAATTCCCTCGATGGGGCGAAGAGATAATAAATGTTCTTCTGTTCGGGAGGACAACGGGAGACATATTCATCGAGGGAGACGAGTTCTCCGGACATCCCCTTTGATGTCTCAAAGAGTAAAAGTTTCGAAAGCGGTTGCTGAGAATCAAAGTCTTGGCATACACCCTCTTTGAGAAATAAGGCGTACTCTTTGTAGAACTCGGTCTTGTATTTGTCATTATCTTTCCTTTCGATTTAGGAAGATATTTCCGTTTTGGAAAGGAACAAGTCGAACATTGTCAGACAAATACCCACTTAAGGCGGTACGAACTAATTATTGCGGACGTGAAAATAGCAGCAAACAAAAACTCACTTCATCATCGTAGTCAAGTGCGAAATAACCTTCCTCGTCAGCGCCTTTCTCATTTTCCCCACCAAAGCAGAATCTTGTGGCTTCTCCCTCGATATGCTCAACGGCAAATCCTCTGAGTCTACGACACCTTTAATGAAACGACACCACTCCGGTAGGATATCCAAGCACTTGGCCTCAATCAAAATCTTACGCGAGTAAAGTGAAACACCTGATTCCATACGTCCCATACCATACTTCTCCTGATGAAAGCTAGGGATGTAAAACAATGCCTTAATATCCAGGGGTGCATCGACACGGAAGTGGATTGTCGATAATGGTTCATCATGCATGTGTGAAATATACTTGTAAAATTCCGAATGTTTCTCTTCTTCCACGCTCTTGGGATCTCGAAGCCAAATAGCATCCAATGTGTTCACGCGATTGCCATTGAGAAAGATCGGAAACCCTACAAAGTTGGAATACTTTTTGAGGATTGATTCGACGGTGGATTCGTTGGAGTATTGCGCCATTTCTGGCTTTAGATGCAGCACCACAGACGTGCCACGATCTTGTCGAATGTCAGGTGAAAGAGGGGAGATGCTATATTTGCCGGTGCCGGTGGATTCCCACACGAATGCACGATGGTGATGATCGTCAGTGGAGTTATTCGCATCATCGTTGGCTACCTTGCCTGCCGATTTTGAACGTACGTCAACCTGATCGGCAACCATGAAACCGGAATAGAAACCCACACCGAATTTTCCAATGATGCCCTGACCATACGGATCTAAATCTGAAGCATCGTCGAGCGCCTTCTTCATTTTCATCCCCTCGACGAAGGCTTTCGAACCACTACGTGCAATAGTACCAAGATTGGATATCATTTCACCCTTAGTCATTCCGATTCCCGTATCAGTAATGGTTAGTGTATTCGATGCTTCATCGGTAGTGATGCGGATTTCCAATGGCAAATCATCCTCGTTTTCGTCACCGTCTTCAGTAGTCGCACTAGTGGCACCAGACAATGTCCCAGTGGCTTGGATGTGTCTGAGCTTCTCCAGTGCATCACTGGCGTTGGAGACAAGCTCCCGCAAAAATACCTCCTTGTCTGTGTAGAGAGAGTGGGTGACAATGTCGAGTAACTGTCGTGTTTCGGCTTGGAACTCCATCTCATCCTTGGGGGGGTCGGTGCTTTCGGTGTTGTCATTGATGTCGGAGGAGGGGCTTGTTGACATGTGAGTAACTTGGAAGTACGACGAAGCGAATGGAGATGATACACAACGGCTGCGGTAGTAACTAGGTGGCATGGACGCCGACGCCATACTCGAGAGTGACTTCAGGCCAAGGCGAGAAAAGCCGTTCTCCACCCGCCCAATAAAGAATCTCGAACGAACGCCATCACTACTTATCCATCGACTCGCATAATATGGCGCTAATCGACCTGTCCGTGCTGCCGTCCGCTGCATTGTCGCCGTGGTCTCGAGGTCGTCGTCTCGTCGTCGTCGATATCTGGTAGTCCTTGATCCTTGACCCTTGATTGTTGTGTTGTGTTGTGTTGCGTTGTGGCTGTTTCTGCCGCCCGCCAGGGCGGGATCTTGGATCTTTGGAAATCTTAAAAATCTCTTGTGACCAAAAGATTCCACGTGGACATCTATTATGCCTTGCTCGCGAGCGGATGGAGCCACCACACTGAATCCTCTTTCGTCACAAGTATTTATGACGTGGCTGTGCCTGTCCGTCTCTTCACCGTCGATCGAAATCTGAAGCAATCTCTTGGTCTCGGAATTCAGAAAAATCTTTTTTTTGTGATCACAATTTATTCGCTCTTCTTTTTCATTTCATTTCATTCGCTCCTCGACTTCGACCCACTCTTTGACATAAACAGCGCCACCATGACAAGTGACGAAGATATTCCCATGGAAGACGCAGCCCCATCCTCCACCGTCGTCAATGGCACAGCAGCAGCCATTGATGTTAGCATTGCCCATGATGGCGGTATCATGAAAACTATCCTCGAGGCGGCGCCAGAGGGCGCTCTCGGCCCCCCGCCACCCGGTTGTGAAGTCTCGGCACATTACGTCGGCACGCTCGAATCGGACGGGACGCAGTTCGACAGCTCCCGAGACCGTGGAAAACCATTCAAGTTTACGCTCGGAGAAGGACAGGTGATTCGAGGGTGGGATGAAGGTAAGAGAGAGGAAGATTGGTGGTGTTGCATTAGATGATGGGATGGCCGATGGCTGATGAAGATTCTACTAACAATGACAACTTCGATCACGCTCCTTTCTTATTTATTACTTGTCTCCTCTTTCCTTTCTATTTCTTCTCCTTTCACAATTATCCTTCAAGGGTTTGCATCGATGAAAGTGGGCGAGAAGGCAAAGTTGCTGATTCGAAGCGACTATGGATATGGCGAGAGTGCCATGGGTGCAAATATACCGGCGAATTCTAATTTGGTGTTTGATGTGGAGCTGCTCGGATTTCAGGAGAAGGAGAAGCAAAAATGGGAGGTAGGTTGTCTGTGGAGTATGACAAAGGATTTGCTTCGCCTCATATGCTATGATGCGTCCTTACCTTCGTTCTTGCTTGCATTTAATCAAAGATGTCGCCAGAGGAACGCATGGAAAAGGCGGTCAAATTGAAAGAGGAAGGTACCAATGAATTCACATCTGGAAATCTCCTCAATGCGGCAGATCTATACAAAAAGGCTGCCGATCTGGTCGATGAAGAGGAGGAAGATGAACCACTTTCGGATAATGAACGAGATGTCTACGTCAAATGCATGGCCAATGCTGCCATGTGCTACGTGAAAGATAAGAGTTGGTCGGATGTGATTTATTGTTGCAACCAGGTACTTACGAAAGCGCCGGAGGAGGCTAAGACCAATGTCAAGGTGTTGTATCGGAGAGGTGAGACCATATTTTGTCATGCGAAAGTAGTTTCATGGCATAATTTCTTTCACGGCGTTAACACATCACTCTCCTGAACAAAAAGGACTGGCAAAGATGCACACTGGAGAGTTGAAAGAGGCCAAGGCTGATCTTATGGCTGCGTACGAAATCGATAGTAAGAACAAGGATGTTCGTAAGGCCATTCAAGAGCTGAAGACGAAAAATACAGAGGCAAAGGCAAAAGAGAAGGCACTATTCGGGGGCATCTTTGGCAAAGTTAGCGTCTATGATGACAAAGAGGGAGTAATCATACCGAATGCCAAGGGCGACAATCCTCATGTGTACTTTGATGTGAAGCAGGGAGATGAACAGCTCGGCCGTATTGTAATGCAGCTGTATGCCGACATTACTCCGAAAACTGCTGAAAACTTCAGGGCATTGTGCACGGGAGAAAAGGGTAATGGACCTGTTTCTGGAAAGCCACTGCATTACAAGGGATGTACATTCCACAGAGTTATCAAAGATTTTATGATACAGGGTGGAGACTTTACGAATGGCGATGGAACAGGTGGCGAGGTGAGTGACTTCAGGCTCGATTGAGGTCCACGAGAAAAATGTTCAACTGACACTGTTGACTTTCTTTTCTGCAGTCGATCTATGGTGAGAAGTTCGCAGATGAGAACTTCAAAATCAAGCACACAAAAGGAGGTCTGTTGTCAATGGTGAGTACTTTGCCATTGTCATCGGCATGAATGTTTTACATTTTCTTTTTAATGAAGATCCCTTTGACGATTCTGTCTTGAACTTGATCCCATTAGGCTAACGCGGGCCCAGGAACTAACGGAAGTCAATTTTTCATTACGAGTCGAGAAACTCCGCACCTTGATTCGAAGCATGTGGTGTTTGGCGAGGTTGTGGAAGGTATGGAAGTTGTAAGGAAAATTGAAGACGTGGCAAAGAACTCAAGCGATAAGCCAGATATTGATGTTATCATCGAAGATTGCGGGATGATGCCCAGTGACTACAAGCCTTCAAGCATCTAAGCGCAGTTAAACCCCGAATAATAGGCTTCATCGAATATCAATTTGTTGTTTTTTCAACAATCGTCTTTCATTTCGTCGCCTCTGCTTATCAGCGCCTTTTTTCTTTCCTGACCGTCTCCCCTCGTCAACCTGTAGAGGAATGTCTTTCCTTTCGCCTAAAGATGTCTTTGCCTTGAGTCTGGCTTCCTGATCACGACCGCCGCCTGTCTTGAGACAGATTATGTACCGCTTTCTCATTTCGGCGTGCTTTCCTGCACCGCTCCTCCACAGACGATCAAAATAGCTCGTTCCACCGTCGAGACTGTTAGGAATAAAGTGCCCGATCGATATCGAAGGTTTCCCTTCGTACAGATTTATCGTCGATTTCCGGTCGAAGGATTCAATTTCAGTCAAATCACGAACCTCGGCATGGTGTACACCCATGAGGTTCAGCTTTTCTTTTGATATCACGCCAGCCAAGTTATGACAAATGAATCGAGCATATATGAGATTGTCAGTCACTATGATTAACCGTCCTCGTCCCGATGGCTCGAGACAGCGAGCGGCGGAAATGATTGTTTGAGAATTCAGCATGTGTGCTGGCTCCTCGCCGCCGGCGGCATTTGCATCATTGTAGGTTTGTGTAGGTGGTTCCGGGTGGTTAACAAATATTGTGTTGACAGAACCTTCTTCGACCCTATCACGTAGAAACGAACCGCACTCTGATCCAACGCAGCAGATATTTGTCAATGGAGTGTTCATGCTCGCTCCACCGGCAGTTTGTTGTTGATGAAGCAGAGACTTCGCAAATGTTTGAGCCACTCGATCAGCACGCAGCTCCACAGTCACGTAGTTGTCTAAAGGATTTAACTGAGCTTGTAGACATGCCCAATCCCCTGCCCCGGCGCCGAGCTCGATGTTAATTTTCTTATTCTGCTCCGGCGTACTACTCTTCAAGGAATTACTTTCGTCATCGTCAAGTGATGTAAACACCTTTGAAAAGATGATGCGTCCAGAGGTACCAGATAGGATACTGTCTTGACCAGTGATGTGTGCTCGTAGACGAATGCAAACGTCAGCAGAAAGAAACGACGGTAAGTCTTGCTCCTTCGATGAGGAATTGTGAAATATTTTCATTAAGGAAAGATCACCACCCCGAAGCAAGCGATGGACTGTTTCTTTCAGTCCAAAACTTGTCCACAACGAATGAATGCACTGATGTGTAGTCTCCTCGACATTACCCGTTGCGGAAGTCGAATTAGCAGCAATTGTTGCATCCTTTCTAGTAGTACCACCCCCCGAGAAATAGAGTAAGCGTGTTAACATGAATTGGGCAACGTAGGAGGCATTTTGTGTAACGATGCAGTTTTGTGGCGATGGCGAGCTGACTTTCAGTAATAACGAGGCCTCCGATCGAAGTTCCGAGAGTCGATGATTTCGAAATAGCTTGTTTGATTCATCTCTCCGTCCAGTTGATTCAGTATCGTTTCTTGAATGCGTATTATTGGTAGTTTTTACCTTCCAAGCTCTTTTCCCTCCAGTGGCAAGTCGCTTTGTATAATTAGCATCGTTTGACGCGGTACTCGCTGTACCACTTGTATTCGCAAAAGATGAATCGAGAGCACGAAGTTCGCTCAAAGCCTCTTCTGCACACCGTTGAACGTCCTTTTCTTTCCCCAATAATGCGTAGCCACGGGCGATGGCAACCAAACAAACTACTAATGATTCAACTATTGTAGGATCCAATTCATCGTTGTCATCTACTTTCCTGCACTTTTTTACGGAGTGCTCATCTATCATCTTTTTCAAGCACTTTTCGGCATCATTCGGGCGCAATGCTTGGGATAGTAATGTGATGAAATATTCGTAAGAGGAGGAATCGAGACGGATATCAACCTTTTCACAAATTGACCAAGCTCGTTCTGCGGTCATTAATCCCCCCACCAATGTGGTATGATTATTCTCCTCAGCTCCATCAAATGCAGCAAGGGAGGTGGCTGTCCACAGGCATCCCCGCAACAATGTATTCAAAGTTCGGACATTGGGTCCATTCTCGTTTCCGTCTCTCTTGCGTTTCTTCGTTTCCGTAGGAGCAATCGCATTGCACGCTCCACAAAGATGACTGAATAAGGAATCCGCTTTTTCCATCATACCCGAATGAACATATCCTTTCAGCAACGCCGTCCATGCCTGGATTGGAACATTGGTGTGTGAAAAACAATTGTAATCCTCCCAAAAGTAGCGTGGCTGTTTACGACCAGTAGTACGCTGTTTTTCAGGCAGCGTTTTTTTATTTGACGAATACGATGATGATCCTTGCTTCGACCGTGACGCTATTAGCATCTCGTCGACCACACGTTCTGCCTCGTTGGTATCACCGCATCGTGCACAGCAATCGACTACAATACTACCATGATGGGCATCGCGCAATTCGTCGTTGGTGGATGATCGATAAAGATTGAGACATTCTTGCATTCGCTTTTGAGATGAAAGCGAACGAAGCTGTTGTGAGAGGGCGAGCGCTTCTTCGTGTTTTTTCTGTCTATGAATTTTTGCCACTGCCGGTGATGGTGGCGGCTTCCTACCGTCGTGATGCCGCTGCTGTGACGATGGTGCAGCTTGTTTTCGTCCCGTTGCGAGGGCTTCATGGTGGCCGTCAACATCAGCATTATAACTTTGATTGAGATGTTGCTTGCGCCTTTTCTTTCTGCGGCTATTGGAGGGCACCATCTCTTCGGATCCTGCGTTCCATGATATGAGTCTCCACCATCCGATCCGTGGATGCGGTTGCTGGTGGGCCGGCTGTCTTGCGTCGTTTCCCGCCGTCGCCAAAACTTCTTACAATTTCCTATTACTCTTCTTCATGGTCACATCATTGTACACGTTGTTGTTGATGTTGTAGAGCTCCCATGGATAATGTAATTCTCAACATCTACGATCTGCTGCCACCAGATAGGCAGCAACAGCAACAGCATCCGCCACAACTCACCTGCTCATCGACGTCCTCGCCATCGCCAGCATCGCCCTCGGTTTCGAACTTATTCAGCGGGTTCCTCGCTCCGATTGGGCTTGGAGCGTATCACACCTCCGTCGACGTGCGCGGTTTCCGATATCAATACGGTGCTCAAATCGGGATAACGCGCACGTCCACCCCCCAGGGAGGAGGCGATAGCGCCGAATCCCTCCGCTTTGTGCCTCCCAACGGCTCGTATCGAGAATCCATCATATTAGGACAGACCTGGTGCGATCAAAAAGAGATTAATGCCACGATTCAAAGGATGCGAGATGATAAATTCAATGGAGAGAACTATCACGTGGCACAGAGAAATTGCAATCATTTTAGCGAAACGTTTGCCACGGCCTTGGTGTTGGGGAATGACTTGTTGGAGCAACAGCACAAACAACATACATTGAATAAGTTTCCAGCATGGGTGAACAGATTGGCAAGGGTGGGAACATCATTCACAGGAATGAATGATGGTATCGCTTGTAATGTTTTAGAGGAGGCAAGGGTGGCAGCTGGAATTCAAGGGAAGGTGGGTTGGAGTCTTACTCCAAGTGAAAATTCTTCTACTGTTATTTCTTCCAATCAGGGTAAGTCACAGAAGAAAGAGCTTACGGAGCAGCAGAAGGCGGCACTCGCGAAATTGAGGAGGCCAAAGTCGTGAACTGCATATGATTCATGCGACAAGTGGCACTTATCACCAATCTAGTGCAACAATCAAATACGTATCAAATAAAAGATCACTCTCTAAAAGTATTAGCAAAAAAGATGAATGACTGGCCACTTGCGCTGGAGCGAATCAGAAAAACGTGAAATCCTTTCATCAGTAATACACAATTACTTCCGCTCGTTTGCAGCAATTTCCATGTGTATCTGTGTTTGTGTTGGGAAGAACATGTTACTGTAGACCTTTCCTGTTACATCACAGATAGTGGCAATTGTAGGAATCAAGAGCGAGATCATCCACGTAATTGATCTCGTATTGAGAACATGCCCAGTTACATAAACGAAGGGGAAAAATGAGCTCGTCTGTGGACCTCTTCTGCCAATCAACTGTTATGTGCAGGAAGGATGAAATGCATATTATTAATGGTTCGAGCGTGCTGAATAGCTAAGATAACTTGGCACCACTTACTTCATACATATAAAGGAACCAAATGTAAAATAAAATTGAAAACCATGTTACGCCAACCCAAGTATAGCCCATGCGATTCCACCATCCTTCTCCCTTGTCGCGACGACAGGTGAAAGTGGGAAACTCTCCATGGATGAGAGAGCGAGTTTCAAACAAAGCCTGAACGTAGGATAAAAATCATCATGAAATTATGTCCTAAGAAGCATGCTTTGACAAGTGAAGTGATCAACTCACCTTTACGGTAATGACATATATTAGTTGGGAATAAATTGTCGTTCCAAAGACTTGCAAGTCACCTCCTTCACCGTCACCAGGGATATCTCTGCCCCAATTTCCCATGAGTCCAAGAAACGCAGATGTGACACCTCCCCCAAGTTTTAGAATAGACGATGAAAACTGATAGATGACGATTGTCTGAACAATTGTTAAGACAACCCATCGAAGAGTCATGCGGAGTGAGAGGAATTCATTGTTAGGGCCTGATGCGTATACTTGTGGATTACGGAGTACATAGTCTCGTGGTAGGTCACGGTCCATGACGGCCATCAACACGATCGGCAAGCTTGCACCGACAAAGTTAAAGACCGCAATAACCCAAGGATCGTAAAGTGGTGTGCCACTGTGTAAACAGTATTCCGAGAACATCATCATCGTACCAATCAATGCGGCATTTTTGTAGAAGAAGAAGAGAACAGCTTTGCTCATTCTCATGAAGTTCCATCGTCCATGAATGAGAAGCAAAGGCTCTAGAAAGCGGAATTGAGCTATGGCGAAGTCAGAAGCATTGACAGCCTGCTGACCTTCCAAGCCTGATATGCCGATTCCGATATGGGCTTCTTGGATCATACCAACATCGTTCGCTCCATCCCCAATAGCCAGTGTAGTAGGGGTTGGCGAGACGTACTTTCTAACCATTTTCAAGAGAAGTGCTTTCTGGATTGGGCTTACGCGACAAGCAATGACAGAATCACTGCAACTAGCGACGGCGAAAAGCATCTCTTCCAGCACCGGGTCTCCAAGGAGATGTTTCAAAGCTGCTCCTTCAAGGATGAGACCTCTCCTTACTGAAGAAACGTCAAAGTGGGCTCCGACATTGGATTCAATCGCATCCCTCCCTGTTTGCTCTTTATTGTCAAGAGAAAGGGCGTCCAAGTATTCACTTTTCAGATGCTTTCCTAGTCTGCCATGACGCACGTCCTTGTCCACTGCAAACAAACGCTCAAATACAGTTCGCTTCCCCTTATCAAAATTTAATGCTTGCTCTGGAGCTTGGTAGCTCTGCATCGAGAGTGCCTCCTCATCAAAAACATCGCGATTGCTGAATGAGACTTTAGCAAGAGCGAGCTTTTGAACTCTCGCCGACTGAGTAACTTTGCTCTCACTTGGGCGTCGAATTAGGATTGATTCTTGTGCTGATTTTGCCCGCTTAAAAACGGCAGGTGGGTCATCGGACATAATAGATAATTCGACCTTGAGATTCTGTGTCTCACTCAGATTCCGGATGATACTATCAGCCAGTTCGCGCACTTTCCTGCGTTGGATGCGAGGGTCAGCTCGTCTCAGCTCGGCCTCAAATTCTTCCTTCATGTCTTCCAGGTGATCTGCGAAGTTACTTCTCGACAACCACATCCGCTTTATGTATACCAGGTAAAACTGTCGCCATGTGAGCCAACTTTTTCTCCTCCAATTACCCAGCAAGGCCAAACAATGAAGGATAGACTTCAATGAGAATCCTTTTGCCTCGTCTAGAGCAGCGAGTTGATAGTCTGGTAAATTTCCGATTTTTATGTGACGCATGAGCTCCATAGCAACAAGAGCTTTCACGTTTGATGGAGGGGCGTCGACGACTTCCGTAAGGTGCATTTTTGGAGTCAGCACTTTAGTTGAGTATCCGATTTCGATTGCGGTCTCCCTTTTATCACCTGTGAGAACCCAGAGCTTAATCCCAGCCTTCCCAAGGTTAGCAATGGTTTCTGGAACACCATCCTGAAGTTTATCTTCTATCGCAGTTGCTCCGACAATATGCAAGTCTTTTTCGATTTCATATGCTACGGCTGTCAGCTTCTTGCTTCTCTCCTCGATCGATGTTGATGCCTCCTTAAATTTAATAAGCCACTCCTCTGCGGCGGTGTCAGATAAAACTTTTACCCCAAGGACCAGAGTACGTAGTCCTTCAGATGCGAATTCTAAATTATGACAAGTATTGTTGGATGGCAAGTAACAAACAAAATAAACGGTCACTGAGCGACAAGAAGAAACCTACCACCTAGATGCGCTTGAATTCCAAGTAGAGAATCAAGCTCCGAGTTGTCTGCAGCCGACTTCGGTTCGGCCTTTGGTCCGTCGCTGTCATTTTCAACGATGCTATCCAACATCCTAACACCTTCACAGACTCCTTCCAAAAGCATCGACGAATCAGCTCCTTTGCAGAGCAGCATAGGAACTGATCCAAGTTCAGGGGGCGACCGGACTAGTACAGACATTCGCTTCCGGTCAGAATCAAACTTGTTTACAGCTAGAATCGGCCACGTTTCAATACGAGGTGTGTCTCTCTCGAATGTTCTGGCTTGTTTGCCAGAGTATTTCGAGGATGAGGCTGTTCTTGCGGCAAGGATTTTTGCATTGAGTGTCCCATTCTTAAAGCCCTTGACAACGTCACTATCTTCAAGCAATGTCGGACTGGAGCATGATAGCTTGACGCCAGACGAGTTCCTTCCCAGTAACTGGAATCCAAACTCGTTGCTTGCCGCCGCAACCAGAGCGCCTTCATCCGGGCTCTCTGCCTGATACGCATATCCTTCCGGCGCTCCATCCTTTTTCTTCTTTGCCTTCTTTGGTGTTGACAATGAAAAACTTCCGTTCGATTCCGACGAACTAGAAGAATGCTTCACTTGCTTCTTTTTCGTCACATTGCTTGACGATTTCTCGAACTCAGGGACGTGATCTTTTTCTACTACAACCGTGTGGCAAATGCTCATTACACGAAGAAACATTTCTGCGTTGAAAGACAATTTAGGGGCCCTAAGTGAGGAGGCGTCAGCTTGTTGTGATTCCTCTATTTGTGATAGACTTGTCGTAGACTCTGAACCTGCGATGAGATTACTCAAGGGATGGACAGAATCTGAGAAATGACGAGAGTCATCGCTCAGGCCTTCTGGCATATTTTCGAGCTGGGGCGCAGCTTTGGTAATTGGCATGCCAAAAATATGGCCATCGACAGAGCATCTCTTGAACTCCATCACATTACAAGTCAGAGTACCGGTCTTGTCGGAGAAGATATACTCTACCAGTCCAAGATCAGTGACGATGGAGCTTCGTGCAACGGCTGGAGTGTCGGATTCCTTGTGGTACATTTGAAGATCTTTACCAACGTACAACATCATCATCAGTGTAATAATCTCCACGGACACATACAGACTCAGTGGGACAAAATTACTCAGCATGGTAATGAACATAAAAGTGTTTTGGATGAAGTTGGGTGTTTCCGCCTCCCACTGAGGGATTCCCATATTTACTGAGCCTTCTAAATTGAAGTATGGCCAGGGTTCTGACATGTCCGAGTTGTATCCTGTGTACCACAATCGATCAAACGCTCGATTGTTTGTGTAAACGGACACCGCTCCTAAGGAGCAAACACACACGAGCATTATGAACAATATTAAGAACACCGTCCGATTGATAAGCGTGTCCAATTGACTGAATTTCGATGGGGTGGCAACGGAGTTCATGACGAGTTTGGTATCAGCCCCGGTGAAACACGCCAAGCCAATAACCCATTCAGTATTTCTCAAAATAGCGCCACGGAGCAAAATGTTCTCAGCATTGAGTGGAGCATGAACGCTTCTGCCGCCTACTTTGGCGGGTGGGAAAGTCAGTTTGCCACTGTAGTTGTTAACATGTGTGTTAGGCGCTTCCGAGGTCAATGTAGCGATGTAGGTGACCTGCTCGCCCGGCGCTCGTACCGATCTCCGTCGAACGGACACTTTTTTTGCTTCGTCCCCGAAGAGATATCCTCGGATTGCAGTAAATGTGCCTTTCGGGGTGCGCTTGACGCACGGTGGTTCAAGGTTTGGTCTTTCGTCTGCATTTGCAGGGTTGGCCAGTGCACAGACCCCATCCGGGTGACCAAGAAGTGACATATTCGCAACCCTTTTCACAGCCTGTCTGAATGATTCGGTTCCATGAGAAGATTGATCTTCTACTCCAGCGCCATCTTGTTCATCACCGGAAGGAGATGTACTTCTAATACGATCCACTGGAATGTGAGGACTGTTGCGAAGCTTCAAATTGGTTTCACCGTCAATGGAGCTCGTTTCAATGTATGCATTACCACCTTCATTGGAGCTTGCCAACAGAATCAAATCCGCAGGAATCATGTCCCGATTACGAACAAAGACGAGGTCTCCCGCACGGATATTCCTTCGAAACACTGACTCGAAAGCTATGGAAATTTCATTTCCACCCACCCTCATCTTGAGGTCCTTTCCTTCGTTTACCCGAGAGTCCCTTTTTCTCTTCCTCTTCCTGTCTGACTGACTATCTAGTAATTCAGCTCGCCGTAAAACCACGCACGGATGCAAGTTAGTCATTTTGTCGCTACGGTGACGTAGGACATCAGTGTAGCCTTCTTGCGCAAGTGACACCGAAATAACGAGAGCGAGGGGGCCCAGGGTCGTCCAGGGAGTGATGGACGAGTTGAAGATTTGGGTGTAGTACCCGACGAACATGAGGATTCCAATGCATAGGAAATAGATGTTGCCATTTCTACGAAACTGCTCGCGAATGGCCTGTATGGGTGAGGGGAATCAGTTAAAATGCGGTTGTTAGAAAGCGTCGTAAATTTGAGAGCCCATGGACATAAAATGACATTGCACACTTACAACGGGGAAGAATGAAAACAGCGTATACTTCGATGTTTTGACACTATTGTCCGCAAAGGGGGGTTGGCATTCCGGATGACCAAAGTCGATAATTCGCTGTTGCTCCCCTTCCGATTCCTTACTCCTCACTCTAGGACTCATAGTTGATTAGAAGATTGCAATTGTTTGGGGGTGGAAGTTGCAGTTTTCGAGAGACACTCCGTTGACGTCGATTTTCTCGGCGCAATTTTATTGGACCGTTGCCAAGTAGTCGCACTGCGAGAGCGAGAGCCGAGATTAAGCACGCAAAAAAACAGGTGAAAACGAAACGAAGGTCTGCCCGTGCAGATTGATGGCAAAGGATTTGCTTCTAGAGAGATTTGATTCCAGTGGGATTGTCACGGCATTCTAAACGCAACTTTGAGAAATCGTCCTGGGGTGCGAGGCTGGTGGTTTCCACCACTTTCATTTTCAAGAGGAAAAAAACAACGCACAACGCACAGTCACACACGCGAAAGAGCAAGAAAAAAGAAAACACACAGAAATGAGTGAGAGGGAGTCCAGGAAAAAGGAACCCACTGGCCGTCCTAAAACAGTGACAAGCACTGTCATGATGATGATTATGGTAGCATCCATGTTCAGTCATAAATATCAGTGCGATAGTTCAAGTAATATGATGCTTACTGCATGATTGGGATTTGGGGGAGTTAAAGTAATTGAAAAAGCCAAAGCAGTGCCTCAAACCATCACACTATTCCTTGTGATGGAATGGCCTCATTGGTGTTCTTAATATCAATAGATCAGCTCCTTCTGTATTGATATCAAGAACATCATGGCCATGACACTGCCAGGAGCAGAGTCTTTCTACATCTTAATTCAGCTTTGGTGAGTCTCTATGTAGTCATTGAAAAGATAAATTAGTTACATATAAAAAATTGAAAACTGTTGATAAATGATGATGAATCAAGCCAATAATCAATATTTAGTCATTCTGTCAAAGGGACTTTCAAACATTTTGCAATTTGAACACAAATGATTGTTCAGTAAAAATCCACAATTGTTTTCCAAATGGCATGAGTTTAACAAGGTTTTATATTGCTCATAGGATTACCTGTTGGCTGTTAGAAATTTACAGATGTAGCTGATTAGTGTCACAATGTATCCTGTAGCTAAGTAGGGATTGGGAGCAGACCATACCGACCCTGACCACCCATTTCCAAGCTCATTGTTCCAGTCATATCACAGAGTAGTAGTCATAGAGAACATTCTGTCCATGACTCTAGCAAACAGGCTTTTCCACCTATGAAAGCCCTCTTCTTCATAATTCCTTAGATCTCAAAAACCATTGCCTTGACCTCGATAAGCTAGCCCAACATATTTACTTCTCTCCATAGTATGTCTTCCAGCAAACCCACCAACTACTGCTATTGAACAGTGCTTGTCACTCAAAATGCCAATGACACAAACATCAGAAGTCATCATAGACATTACATGGGTCACTTGACTATCAACTTTGTAGGTCCCTTTAGTTAGATCTTATTTCATACCTAAAACAGATGATTTGTTCGGACATTTATTGTTATTTTTTCATCCATTAAAAACAACCATTTTGTACATAAATCATCCATATCAATCAGATTTTCATTTTTTATTCAACTATTAATTGAGTACCTCAATCAGTCATATATGTTTAATAATGATAATAGAATATATCTGTTCATAATCATAGTTTGCCTGTCAATTTACTTCCATATATTGATTAATCAATGATACATAAAATCTTGTTCATGTCAATTATAGAATGTTTTACATTTTATTCATTTATTTATCAATTTAGACAAGCTCCGATTTACGTAAATAATCCATTTCTGTTCATTTTTTTTCAATTGGTCAAAAATTTTGCCGTTTGGTTGTTTGGTTGTTCTGGTACCTTACACTGCTATCTGTACTACTGTCCATAGTGATGTAGTCTTCATCATCCTCATACAACACTTCATCTTCCATATCCATACCACCATCATCATTTAATTCACATTGCAGTGACAAAATGCAGTCATCATCATAGTTGACTTCATTTTCTTTGCTGCTTACCAAATCCATTCTATTATTTTTGTCGTTGCATGCCACATACCTGTAGTTGTGATATTTTGTTGAATAAATGTTCCAATGCACATTCAAAGTTGTCCACAGTTCTTTATTCATCATGACGGCTTTAAATTCTGCACACAATTCATTGAAATAATGTTTGCCATAATTGTCCATCCATCTTGATACAACAGAAGTCGTGCTCCTTGTTTCACATGGTATTTGTTCATTGCCATCCCTTGGTAAGATTTCCTCTCTTCCTCTGTTGCACAACTCTTTGCCTTCTTAATATCCTCACTCCACACATCA
>JALLBB010000212.1:0-19878 GCA_036939735.1 Discostella stelligera | reverse complement strand
TTCGCAACAGCACCCGACGCGATCTTTTACGACACTCTGCCACACACACCCATCCTCACCCCACCACAAACCACGACGGCCAGACACAAACCACACAACCTCTCACCCTAATTATTAACCATAGCATCCTACCCTAAAATAATAATGAAATAATACGAAGGCATCATTTTTTCCCGGATACTGTCTTGCCCTTGCCCCACAAAACTTTGGAATTAGAATCACTGCTCTGATCACTAATAAACATAGGCTCTTCAATTCAGAAACGAACATAGGCTCTTCAATTCAGAAATCGTTTATCACAACAATTTCATACGAAACTCTCTCCTGATGAAACCGATCTAACTCATAATACAACGGGCAAAAGTGTGCTTCTCCAATGTGGAACAATCTTAAAAATTGCATAGAAATATTATTTGTGCTATCAGTGCAAAAATTAGGCAGATTCACCGAAGTTGGCATCATTCCGTCAAACTTCTGGACTATCCTCTTGCACTTGTTGCTGTCTCCGCCTCTCCGCTGCTCGCTGTATCACAGCCGCTCTTTCCTCTGCTGTTTTTGGTGGCTTTGTTCCTCGAGAGAACAGCCCTCCACTATTGTCGCCGCCAAGAGATCGTCCACCAGATGATGGGAAAGAAGGTGAAGTGGTAGCTGCTGGATCAGAAGGGGTGCGTACAGGTACCGGTCCTCCTCCCCCACCGCCACTGATACTACTACCGGCTCCCCCACTTCCTGTTAGCCAAGCATTGGGACCACTAGCCATACCCAGAGTAACAAAACCTGCTCTCTGAACAAAACCGCTCAAGCAACCTCCCGCATCGCGGTTTTCCCACTTCCTTGCCTTAAATTTCGTGATTAGGAATGTCAGAGATGATTTTGATAAGTAGTGTGTATTGAATATTGCTAACTTGAAACGGATGTATTCCAGTCTGTAGTACTCACTGTCTCCACCTTGACCTTCAATCTATCCAACTTCCCGTATCCATAGGCATAACCGACCGCGACACCCAAAAAATAAGGTAACTTAACACCCGCAAACATACTAAATAGCGCAAGTAAGACTAACGGATAGTAAAGCGCAGGCACTTCAATGAAAAACAGACGTCGCTTCGTATCCGGCGGGGCCTCGGAACACTCCACGGCAATGATTCCAAGTAACACTGTCCAAATTCCTAAGGATGCAGCCATCAGATAATTACTATTGCTTGTCAGACCCCACAGCAAAATGGAAATGATTAGAAATATAATATTTGACGCTATTGTCAGTGTAAAAAATAACGCTGCAAATAAACTTGATCCCATAGATTGCTCGAGGCGAACCCCGTGATTCATGAAGCCCAGGAAAGTGAAGAACAGTGATAGAATATCCGTGCAAATGAGGGGGCTCGTCACAATTCGATACAGTTGGAATTTGAATATTGTATATACAGGAATATTAGCCAGAAGAAAGGCTGGGCTGAAGATGAAGCTTGTGAAGTAGGAGATGACGGCGGCATTGAGGACGTATCGAGTGATGAGAGGGGTGTCACGAACATACGATTCGTAAGCAGTCAGTACTGGATTTGGTGGTGGTGGCCCGCTGCTATTTTCACGCGGCATTTTGACGAATTGATGGGTTGTCAGTTTGCAGGCTGAGGCGACGCGTCGGATGAGATCAAGCTTTGAGGGTCATGGTCCGAGAGGTTCGGGTCGGGTTCAAGATCGGTTTGAGCTATTGCTGTTGTTGTTGGGGTGTCGGGCACAAGAAGTCAGTCGAATTGGCGATAATTGTTCATCGAGGCTGTAGAAATCGCCAAAATCGGTCAAGTTTCATCATGGCTCTTGCTTGAAGGCTCTCTCTTGCAGTTATCAATTTTTTCTCATTGTCCATTGTCACATCATCATCATCTGGTTGAATGATATTAAGTAGGATACAAATTATTGTTGGTTCATTAATTAGTGGTTATTATTGTATTGTTTACCTTTCCAGTTCATTATTTGGCATCATCGGCATTATGATTGTCCCTCTTACTTCTTTTTTTGATAATATTAAGTGGCTGATGATGTACAGAGTACTGCACTTGACATGAAAAACTGAAGCAAACTCTAGGTTGGGTGCAGACTGTATGTTTGTACTTGGTCCAGGCAGAAAAAGAACCCCTCCATAGGGAGTTCAGAATATTAAGTTTGGGATCATAAAAAAAATTGATTTTTCTTATAGTTTCAAAGTCAAAACTAAAAAAGAAAAATCAAAATTGCCCCACCAGAACTTGAGATGTTTGACTCCTCGTGGGGGGGTTTAAGTTGTGATCAAATTACTAAAGAGAAATTTTAAAGTTATTACTAATTTGAAAAAATATGAGAATATTTGAGGGGTTCTAACTCAGCCAATATCATGTTGTTTGACTTGCTAAATTGGAAATCCCCTCTTTTGATCCAAGGAACAATGTTGCCATATGTGGCAAAGTCAATAATTGGCTTTTCTGAAACCCAGAATTAGGTATTTGGAACTAAGTACAAACATACAGTAGCTCAATGTGCATAATTTTAACACATGATGAAAGTAAATGACTCAATTTTGTGTCTTGTTAAGAAAATCATCACTTACTGACATCCATTTGTCCATGGATTATGACTGTGTATATTCTTATAAAACAAATACTGGACACTTTACACATACAAATGAGTTTGTACTCAAAACTGACTGTACTCACATTTATTGTTGTTCTATTCATCATTTCTTATTTGATGCATTAAGTTCTTGACACATTCCTGCACAAACCATGCTATATAGTGTTAGAATAGAAAAAAACTCTTATCTTCAGCTGTTTGTCCTTGAAATATTAGCGTAAGCTAAAAATAAATATGTTCCTCATACTGGAATCTCTGCTAAACATCTCCAACTTCTTGCATTTCTCAAAGCTTCAGATACACATAAGAGGCATATCTCCAGCTTGATCCTTGTGTTCACTATCAACCAACCGCTTTTAGAGCTAGCCTTACAGCATAATAATTACTCTGTGATGCATCTCTAAGACATGTTTCATTAATTGTCAGCATCGGCAACATTGTGCTACACAATCAAACCCTACTGCTCATTGAAGGCTGCATGTAACTAGTACCATTGTGGTTGTAACCATTGATAACCTCCAGTGGAGTCTCAAGAAAGTATGCTATTTTAGTTCATATGACAATCAAAACATCACAAATCCATTTGCTGTTCCAATTAGAACTTCAAACTCCTCAGCGTCACAGTCTGGATCTTTGTGCACATCATTGCACTCCATCCGAAGTGCAATTCTATCAAAGTCACTTGCAATTTCATCGCAATCAGCTACAAACTGATCTATAGCTTTCATAGTGTCCGAAAAGCTATCCTCTAAGCTCTTTTGGGTAAGATCTTCTGAGTTAGTTGGGATGCTGCAAAAAATAGAATTGGCAGGGGTGATTGATCTTGTTCTTAAGCCAACACTCTCACCATCGTCCAGCAAAGGCGATTGGGGACCACGAGTATGTTTTTTCATTGTACCGATACCGAGTGATGCTGTTGGGGGTGATGCCTTAACACCCATCGACATCGCGGATGCTCGTTCAATCTCCTGCTTCACGATTTGCTGAATGTCCGAGACGATGTTATGATTGGATCTTGCTAATGCCACGGAAATTTTCTCCTCGACCATTTCTTCGATTGCGTGGCGTTGTTCCATTGCGTTGGCTCTTATCTCCGATGTAATTGAATTTATGATTCTTTTTTCCATCGACGACAGCGCCCTCTCGACATCATGAGGCAACCCTTTGCCCTCCATGAAATTCACTGAGCGGGCAGTTCTCGGTGTTTTGTCCAAGTGTGATATACGATTTTCCTTGTTTCCATGGGAACGCTCCGTTTGGATCAATGCTCCAGCAGAGCTGTCCAGTCGCTCGCTCAAATTGAAGACGTCTGACTTTAGCTTTGAAAGATGTTTTTCAAGTTGAGTGTCAACAGTAGATGAAATATCGGACCGAGTTTTTTCAATATACTCCGACATCATGAGAGCCATTTCAACTCTAATCAATCTGAGATCGTCAATACGCTCATTGCCTGCATTTTCAAACCATGATTGATGTTCGTCACTCAGTACGTTAGCCATGGGTGTATTAGGAGGGGATGAAATGCATCTGGATACATCACATGATGATGCTGACGCTGGTAAAGATTGCAGGTCGTCCACTCTCGGAAAGAAAGCATCAGCGGATGGCTCACTGGTAACTGATGAGCTGTATTTTTTCACAGAAGCAATGATGTTATCTCCGCAACGCTTATCGTGTTCTGAAAAAGTAGTCAATGGAAACTGTTTCATGGTGTGATTTTCAAGAAAAGAGAGATGTTGCTCCAACCTGTTCCTCTGACTTGATCCAGAGCTGAATTCCGACTTTGAGGAAGATGATTCCAGGCATGAATCTTGCTCCATTCTGTCGTCGAAACCAATGGTAAAATTTTCTCGCATTGGACGTCGTGAACCTATTCTTAACGCATCTAATCTCCAACGACTGTTCGATGAATCTATAGTAGTATCCAGCGTTGATTCGGCAGTAGAATTTGTAGACGCCGCTGATTTTTTTTCACCATGGTCGTCGGTGCACTTCATGACAGGATCCAACGCAAGAGTTGATAGCGCTTTACCAAGCTCTTCGTGGTACATAATTGCGTCTCTTATTTCTTTGCGCGGGAGACAAAACCCAGGTGGAGGCAGACTGGTGTCGCTGGTGCTGCTGCAATTCGATATCAACTCAATCTCGTCATTCTGAGCCGTTTCTCGTGTAGGTTCGGTTTCTACCTTTATTTGCTGAGATATATTTCTTTCGTGCGTTCCCATTCCCAATCTGAAATGCAACGTGTTTCCGCCCACGCGGTCGCCCAGGGATACTGCAGGAATGGTGGTATCGCCAAGTTCTTCTAAGCAAGCAATCGACCCTCGAGACGACACAAAACCTGGGGCATCTTTGGTAGCCCGATGGGATTCTTCATCATCCGATGTAGCTGCAAGGGTGGCACTTTCAATTGAGCATTGGCTTGATATTGTGTTATCCTCCATTTCTTGAATATAATTATTATGATGTTCGAACTGTTGAGATATCGCACCATTCATACTGATCGGGCTGTCCAACACATCCCTGTATCCAGCCATCTTTCGTCGTTTCCATCTAATGTGGCTTTTAGTGATAAGTGTGGATGGCGTTAGTTTAAGCCCCATTCGTTCAATTGTACTTCTTCGTCTCTCCGGATGCAATGATGATGATTGCAATCGAAAGATGATGTTGTTGTTTGACGTGTTGATGATTCTCGATGTAGAGTACTCTACTTAGGTAGAACGTAGAGAGATCATGAAATCTTGCCTTTCTCGAAAATTGAGCTAAATCAGTACTTTTCATCTCCAATTCCCAATTTCTAATTTGGAATCAGTAAGTGAAATTCGTTGGACTTTCCGTCCAGAGCGACCAAAACTGAACGCGAGCCGAACCACAACAAAACCACTATCAACACCAACAACAACAACAATAATCATCTTCCTTACCATGATGGATGAGAACAAACCCCGCCCTCGACGGAGAGGTGGACGCGCCCGCGCCCAAAACACCGGTGGAGTGCTAGCGAACCTCCACGGAATGAATGTCATCGTTGAAGAGGCGAGTTACGGTGCGGGAAAGAAGTCAACGATGCGGCAAAACAAAAACAAGCCATGCGGTCAACACCCGAGGACGATGTCGGACGAGGGTGAGAAGCCAATACCTTTGATGAAGGTTTCAAAATCGGCGAAGGTTCATGATACAAAGGCTGTTATTAAGTCTTCCATACCATCATGGCTGGATAAAGAAAATACCGTCAATATCTACAAAAGTCCTGATGCAGGGATGTCATATTCACTCTCGCCGGTGGAAACCGGGACACCGGCGCCACCTTGTTCATCGGTCAAAGTGATATCAAACAGAGAAGCCAACAACGATTGCCGCAGGGTTCTATTTTCTCCGCTATCATCGGCATCTGCCTCTCTTGATGAATCTATGGAATCAAATAATAGAGATCGGCAAGATCATGTCAATGATGAATGCAGAAGCGCGCAATCAGACGAAGTCGAGACGGGAAGTCAAACTACAAGTAGTGTTGATGAAGACGATGATGGGGCTACAACTGACTCCAGTGACGAATCTACGCTGCATGTGGAACTCAGTGATGCAGATGACATGAGCAATCAAAAAAGCTATGCTGATGATGATGATGATGATGATACCAGCGATCTGAACCAGGTTGACGAATCAGAAGATGAGGATTATTCCGTTGACGAGGACAGCAGCAACAGTGACGATGAGTTTGAGTTTGAGGAATGTGAAAGCGAGACGAAGGAACAAAACAATAAGGGGAGGAAGAAGAAGGGAGTAGATAAAGACTCAAGAATGGAGGCCAATGTTGAGAATGCTTGTGATGATGCAGAATACGGAATCAGTGATGACGAGTCACGAACATTATCGACAAACCGGCTCGAGGAATGTAAAGTGAATCTCAGTAATATTCTTGATAAGGAAGAAGCTGATTATGATGATGGTCCAGGTGGGCAAATTGCCGACGACCTTGGTGAACGAGAGAATTTGGTCGATCCCATCAACGAAGATGCACCTTCTGTGAATGAACCAGAGCATAACGTGGCGCGGCCTGCAATTTCAAAGAAATTCTCTGCAACAAATATTGTGGCCACCGAATCGAATCAAACGAACCCTCCTTCCCAGCCTTCTACCTCAGATATCTATCCAATTGTCGATCGACTCTTTCACGAAGCCGACAAGGAAACTGCCACAGTCAAACATATTGTACAGAAAGTTGCTACTCATTTTAATTTGCCAACAGTTGACAAGAGCACGAAAGCAATCATAAAGCAGAGATTGACTGATTTGATGCAGGGAAATGTTCGATCAGAGGTTGAGAACTCTAATTACACTCATCATGAGGCTAGATGTGATGATATCAGCTCTGAAAATAATGTTTCCCATGCAGAAAACATAGATGAGGGTGAAGAGGAGGCGAAAATATCTCAAAAAAATGGAATCATCAATGCAAGTCATGACGTTGGAGATGAAGAGCATGGACATAACATCAACAACCTTGTTGAGCGAGCCCTGTCGCTCTCGCCTATCGTTCCCGATTTGACGCAGCACATCGATGACCGGCGCGATGATTGGAATTATAGGGATGAGTGCATTGTTGGTGATTTTTCCCTTTCCTCATTAGATGAACCAGCCATTTTCGAGGCACTAGAAGGCGACGACGATGGCTCATTGTTGCCGGATGTTAGCGTCAACTCTAGGCCATTGCCCGAACAACATCAACTGTCAGTCAACTCAACAGAAAATCTTGTTCAGCAGGAATTGCACATTTCCTCAGCTGCTTCAGGTGTTTCGTATCAAATTGAACATCATCTCACTAATTCAACCGAATCTGAGATCGGACCTACCGCCAGCTATTTGCCGTCACTGAATGAATCAACAGATGAGCTGGAAGGTGATGATAACGACTCCACCTTGTTCCAGAATCTGTCACCTGATATTAGCGTCAAGTCTAGAAGTGCGCGAAGAATTCATCATTCATCGGCTAACCATGCAAGCGAAGTGTCTGTGTTCGGCCCGTTTGGTGGTTCATCGAAATCCTGGGGTGTTGTGAAGAGAGGGAAATGGAGTCTCGGGTCTCAAATTGGAGCAGGATCGTTTGGTCGGGTGTACACCGGAATGAATGCAATAAATGGCAGTGAGTTCTTTGTTATGTAGATTCCTTAGTCTTGATATCTCAATGTTTCATTTTGTAACTCATACTCAATGCTTCTGTTTGCAGGTATCATGGCTGTCAAGGTTCTCAAAATTCCAAACGAAAACAAACGTTCAATTGTAGAGGATATGCAAAGAGAAATAGATCTCATGAAGACACTGAAGCATCCAAATATAGTCCGTTATTTAGGAGCCGAGGTGGATAATGCAAGAAACATTCTAAACATCTTTCAAGAGTGGGTTCCTGGAGGATGCATATCTACACTGCTGAAAAAATTTGGGCCTTTTTCAATCAATGTAGTGAAGTCGTATTTGGCACAAATCCTAGATGGGTTAGACTACCTTCACTGTCACGGAATTATTCATCGTGACATCAAGGTACGGCACAAATTGATGGTATTAAGACTTTGCGAATTAGGGCTAATCATCGCCGCTTTTGTGATCATAAAATTATTCTAGGGAGGAAATATCTTGGTGAGCAACGATGGTGCAATAAAACTCGCTGACTTTGGGGCCAGTAAACGAATTGAGGCCTTCAGCACCCAGTCAGACCAGATGGAACTATCCATGAGAGGGACACCGTACTTTATGGCGCCAGAGGTATTCGAGGAAAAGTTTGGCTTCAAAGCTGACATATGGAGTGTCGGCGGTGTTATCTACCAGATGGTTACTGGGTCTCCGCCGTGGAAAGATTTGGGTTTCAGAAGTCCTGTCGCTTTGTTCATGCACATAAAAGGTCATGATAGACCTCCCAGACTTCCAAATTTGAATGGATGCGATCCGCATGATTTTTCTCGTCTTGAAGATATATTAACCGTGTGCTTCCAGAGGAAACCTTCCTTGCGCCCCAGCGCCTCGGCACTAAAGAGTCATCATTTTTTCAATGGTGCTTCGTACCACAGTCCTGAAAGTCCAAATCCTAGCAATCAAACGACTGATTGCCGTCCTTCACTATCTCCTATTGGAGCTGTCTTCTTGGAAAGCCCGTCACCTTCATCGAATGATAAAATGACCGAAAACGAATCAGTAAGCACCGCTCTTTCGGACTCCTTGTGTTACAGTCTTACTATGACCTCGCCATTCCCAAAATTGAACACGAGGGAACCTACCGATTCGTCATCTTGGCCAGAATGGGCGAAGAGATGCGAAATAGTAAATGCACAGAGAACAATGATTTCTTTCCCAGCGGCAGGCAAGATGGGAAATCCGTACGCAAAGGAGTGAAACTCAATAATCTACCGAGATCATAGCCTAGCCTTGGGATTCGGCGGCATGGATGAGGGCGTAAAGATTTTCTGAGTGCATGAATCCAGGTTTTTAACTTTCAATGTTCGTGAGGCAATTGAAAGGGGATTGAGACGTATGAATAAGCAAGTCGAAGATTAATGGGTGTAGGATACATTGAAGATTATGCATCGTAGATTTCGTCACATACACCACTCATATAAGGTTACACACAAACCATTCATGATTGGCCTGTAGTGGAAACCTTACTGAACTATCTTCTCTGAAGGAGTTCTTTTTCTACAGGAGCAGTTGAGTCCTATTCATGACAAGTGTTTTAATTTGAGGACTCAACATTTGATCCAATCCATTAAACAGTTTGGTGCTAGTAATTGCTCTTGCTTTTAGCAATTGTCTTATCATCACTCATTGAAGGCGTTATTGCAATAGTCGTAGTCAGTGCCTACACCTTCATCATCAAATTCATCACACGTCGTAGCCGCCATCCACCTTTGTCGTCACACCATTCATCACACATTGTTGCTGCCATCTGCCTTTGTCACGTCATTGCCGCCATGCCCCTTTGTTGTCAACAACATCACACGTCGTTGCTGCCATCCACCTTTGTCATAAAATTGAACACATGTCATCACTAACATCTGCCTGCATCATCAAAAACATAATGCATTGTCGGTGCCTACGCCTTCATCATTGTTGCCGCCATCCGTCTTTATTCATCACGTGTTGTTGTCGCCGCCATCCGCCTTCATTGTCACACTAATCTTCACCTCGTCACAGCCACCTGCCTTTGCTGTCATATCTTATCTTCTGTCTTTGTCACCATCCGCCTTGGTTGTCTAAATTTATCACACATTGTTCCACCTTCCACCTCCGAGGACGAGGCTGAATATTATGCACCCAGCTGACCACATCTCCCTGCTACTGCACTTCTGCCTTCCACCTTCAAAGGTGATGCCCACTACGTACCCAGCAGACAACATCTCCCTGCTACTGCACTTCTGCCTTCCACGTCCAAGGCTGAGGCTGAGGCCCACTATATACCCAGCAGACAAACTCTTTCTGCTACTGTGCTTCTACATTCCACCTCCAAGGGTGAGGCCCACTAAACATCCAGTTGATTACACCTCTCTCCTGCTACTGCACTTCTGTCTTCCACCTCTGAGGGTTTGGGCTACTATGCACCATGGAGACAATATCTTCCTGCTTTACCTGCTTGCTAATGCACTTCAGCCTTGCACTTCACTTGTCCCCTATGATGTTCCTGCAAGGGTGTGTAGATATACAAGCTCCTCATCCATCTCCAGCAGCCATCGCATAGGACAGTACCATGCTAATATAGCCAGGCACAGACACATGGGACAAGCATGCCTTTTGTGGCCATTTCTAGATTTGTTCATGCCATGCCAGCAGTCCCAGCCACAATGATGTGGCCATCTTCAAAATTATCTTTTGATTAGTCAAGCACAGTGCTCATTATTTGTGTAAGTACAGGTTATCATCACTCATGCTCTTCTTCTTCTACCATACCCTCCATTTCAGCTGCTACAAGCTGCCTATTTTGAACTTATTCCCATTCGAGCAATTTTAGATAAATTCAGCTAGGGTGCCTTGGGCACTTATAAACTTATCCAACATAAGCTCTCATTCCAAGGCACAATTAAGAGCATATATGCAGGCAGCTTTTTGAAAGTCCAGAAAACAGACTTCCTGCGTGTCTCGCCATCCCTCGTTCCAGATGCCAGATGTCGCAGCATTTTGCTGCAAGCAGCCTCTCAAAAGTTCAAAAACCAACTCCACCAGCCTCTTTCCACATCAACACTTCGTTCAAAAAAATTCTTAGTGAGAAGTTCCATGCCAACACTGTGATCAAAAAATATTGGATTATTCTTCTCTTTTGTTCCTTGTTGCCTCCTCTATTATTATTCTTTGTCTATGATGATTATGAGGGTAATACAGATTGAGGATCACGCAAGTGATGGCACTGGAGAGAGTGCATAGCTTTGGCGAGTGATGGTATTTGGAAATTTTTGAAAAAGACACGTGTCCCAGGGAGGGTACGTGAGCGCAAAAAAATTCAAAGTGAGGGTACAAAAAATGGCTAAGTGAGGGTATGGAAAACCCCCCAAAATGGGTGACACGGGCATTTAAAAACCCGACAAAAATGGGGGGTGCAAGGACACCCCAATTTTAAAATCTGATACGCCGAAACTCGATTACCAAAAGTGATGGTATTTGAACATTTTTCCCTCTTATTTTTCTTTCAAATTCTTGGCCTTTTCTTGGACTTTTGGCCCAGCACTTCCTCTCAACACATAACCAGAATCCATTTGTTGACTCTAATGACATCATGAGCGTACTGATACCCATTGGTAGATAGGCACTGCCTGTCAGTGCATAGCCAGAATTTGTTTGTTTTCAGCCATGGCAAAAAGTTGATGACCATAAACAGAAGTTAGTGAAAGATGAGAACACTATTTTAGCACCATTGATCAATGGAGCATGACAAAAATTACTATTGGTCAACGGTATGATATTTTCTGCCCATCAGACAATAGGGTTGCTTGATTGATCAATAGAACTTTTGTAGAGATGTGTATTAACTTAAATTTTATTATTATTTCTGCAGGATCATATTTTGGGTGAAGGAAGAGGGTATCCTGAATAGATATGTGTGTCAGTGACTGCTGGGTAAGTAGTTGGTCTTGGGCATGAAGGAAACCTGTTGGTGCTGGGTGAGTTGATCGATATTACAGATGGAGGGAAGTGTACCGTTTATGTTGGTGTGATGGTGGAGGCGTGGAAAGCAAGTTTTGCCTTACTTCATGGCCCCCATCAACCATAAAGGTCAAGGGAACAAGAATTATATTCACTTTCGACCATCTAAGTGAAGCAATGTTAGTAGTACATCCTCTAGTCCAAAACATTATTTATCATTATTTCAGTACAATATCCATGTCCACGCGACCGCACCCATCATGGTTCATTGTGACACTATCGACACTATTCTCATCTACTTTGGTGTAGCTATACCAACTCTCTCACCTCCATAATCAAAGATGGTGTAATACTGACGCATGAAAACATCGCCCATAATCCACTGAGGACCCTCGGGGATATCCATTCCCATCATAGCGAATAGGCACGTGCCAGCACTCTGGATTACAAGGTCTTTTCCAGGCACAATGAAGGACTTGCCGTTGATGTGAAATTCCAGGTCTGGGATGGCTGCAACCTTACTGCAATCAATGGTATATTCTCCCATAATGTTTGGCATGGCACCAACGGATGCGGCAATCTTCATAATTTGCATCCTGGGTCCAGTTAGGAGGGAGGTACCAGAGTCGACGATGGCGGAAGTTGGGCCAGATGAGAATGGACCAGCCTGAATGTTGTCAACAGCAATTTGCCAGTATTTTGGTTCGGAGAGGGGGATCCAAGTGATGTCTCCCGTGAACTTCGATTCATCTGCGGTAAAAGAACAATATGGTTATTCTTCCGGTCGAAAGCGAATGAACGCGACTTTGTAAACTCGTCGCGGTCACAATGAACTCACCGTAACCACCCAACGTTAGCTCGCCGTCGGAATCGTCTCCCAAATCAAAAGCAAACATTGATTTCTCCACCACATTCTGATCGACTGCATTCTTGAACACAGTCTTGGCCCCTCCCAACGCCAATCCCTCGAATCCCAGCCCTAAAATGCCATCAAATTGGCCCATAATGTATCCCGCGCCCAATCCTCCGGCGTCCGATACCTCGGCAAACTTTTGATCGGTAACAACTAAATCGTCGGCAAGGACAACATTGTCCACGGAGAAAAATCCCTGAACGTCACCAGAGCCGTATTGAATGTGGAAATCGGACCCATCTTCCTTAAATGTGGAGGACTGGGATTCATCATATTTTTTCTTTCCGCCGTTGATGAACCAGTAACCACAATTCTTGCAGTTCACCTTGGGGACCCAAAGATTTGACGAGCCCGTATCGAAAATCACCGTGAACGGTTGAGGCGGAGTTCCGATTCGGATGGTGCCGTAGTATTGTGCGTTGGAAAAATCTTTAATGATGACATTTTCCGTCTTGCCTTCCGTCACTCCCTCGTCCAAGGCCACGGCAGCAGCGACGGCGATCTCGACTTGTTCGTCAAACTTTGCCCGAAGAGATGACGACGATGATGACGACGATCCGCGCATCATCGTTTTGGCGGGGACGGCGACGGAAGAATACGCGGCGGAGTGGTTGTGGTTGTTGCTGCTGGCAAGCCGAAGAAGGGCGTCGTTCTCGCGTTTCAGGTGGGCGGCGACCATTTCATGATCCGAACGCTTCTGAAGCTTGACGCGAATTAGGCCGTCAGCATGATTCTCCTCTGTTAGCTGGTTACTAGTAGCACCGGAGATGTTGATTGAGGAGAGAAGGAAAACGACGGCGATGGAGCGGAAGAGCATGGTGATTTATCTTGACTATGGCTAACAACACTAACAGTCAGGGGGAAGAGGTCGCTATGGAGCAGGACGGAATTAGGTTTGTTTTTTGTTCGTGTGTTGCTTTTGTTCTGTTCTTTTTCTCTGTTCAGAATTTTTTTTGTGTTGGCAAAAAATGATGTGGGACACCTACCTCGCGGGCGGGGGAGGATGGAGAGGCTCCAAAATAATGAGCTCTCTCAGGGGAATCAGTATGAGATGAGAAGGGACGAAGCTTTCCCGCTATTTAACACCACCTGGCCCACAGGGCAAAGTCGTGGGCTGTCGTGGGGCAGGAGTGAAAAGAGAGAAGAAGAGAAAGAAAGGTGCACTCCATCCTGTGACGCAGCAGGGCGTTCTGTATTTTCTAGTCGGAAATAATATTATTTGCTATCTCCGATCTTCGGTCCAGTGGCTGGTGTCCTACAATACACAATGAAAGAACATTTCATTCATCATCTCCACTTCATTCCTCTGAAGAAAAGGTTGGGTTCTTCACTACCTATCACTTTACTAACTGCTCGTGAAATCAACCGCGACCACGCCTGCGAAGATCGAAGATACGCGGAAGATACACAGTGCGAAATATCGAAGCCGAAACGCAAAAGAATAGTATCATCATCGGGGATAGCAAGACACGAAAAGTTTGCAAGACTACCATTTACATTAAGTTCACTCGCTTCGCAATACCAATAGTCGTTGACACTTGTTCAAGAAGGAACTCTTCATATTATCGGTCACGGAACAACCGTATCAAGCACCAATTATTGCTGATCAGAACTATGCAATCAACAAATGCTGACATCGCGGCGATTGACACCTCACCCCTCCTCGTCGGTGAAGTACGTGGCGGCGATATCGATACCGAAATAGGTGCATCAGTGAATGATCCCGTCAATTCCTCAGCCTCGCATGACGTTAGTCATCGGCCGAATTGGCGCCATCCGCTCGCCTCCACCGGAACTTATTTCACCGAGCTTGCGGCAATCTTTTCCTGGAGATATGTTTCATGGTTAGCCATAGATCAATGTTGTGTCACGGGCGGCGCATACTCTATTGTACAGGCGATAGGGCTCCCGATATTCAAAGGAATGGGAATTAATGCGTCAAGACAACAACTATACATGTGCATGATTGTGAGTCCATGGGCAATGAAACCTTTCATTGGTGCGCTAAGCGATTTATTCTCAATCCGAGGATACAACAAACGGCACTTGGCCCTGAATTCTATCTTGGTTGGATTGGCCGGTTGCATTGTGCTTATGTGGCTTTATCATTCGGGAATAGCAGACAGTGCAATACAACAGGGAACAAGTGCAGTGGAGCATATTGGGGATATGATTGTACTTTGTTTTACGGCTCTAAGCTATGAGGCTGCAACGCTGGATACCTTGGGAGAGGGGAAGTCCGCCGAGCTATTGAACCTTCACCCGGAGTCGGGATCATCAATCATTACCTTCAAATTTGGTTGCAGTCTTCTTGGTGGTATCATAACCCAATCGTATGTTGGTCCATTATCCGATGCGGGATATTTCAATGTTTTGATATGCACCACTTTCATTTTGTCGCTGACACCATTATATCCGACATTGGTCGGCTGGATTCCCGAGAAGATAAGAACGGACGATGAACCAGGAATAGTGAAATTATGCAGAGGGTGCTTGTTTGATAGGGGGGCCTTTCAGGAAAGGAAATCACCGTTTATTGTCATCACGCTCTGCGGTTTATCCGCGCCACTCTTGGCAGCTGTGACGACGTACGCTCACCTTGAGATCGGACTCGTCGTCGCAGCAGTACTAATATCGGGATTTGTCGGGGCTACGTTTTACATTTTTCCAAGAACTGTAAGTTGAGTTTTGTATCAATTATTATTCAGAAACATTACTAACATCTAACGTATTATTGCGTGTCTTAGTTCTTTTGGGTGTTCTTGTCCGTCATCATTTCAACACTTTGCACCATAAGTATTGGGTCAGCAATGGGATACTACTATACTGCAAGCGAAGAATGTGTCCCTGGTGGTGAGTTTGGTGTAGGTAATTACGCAATTCCGTCTCATAGGATAACGTTTCCAAATTTTGCACCTCATCATGTTTACACCACAGGACCAAATTTTGATTACACGTACTACATATCTGTTACAGGCATTGGCGGATACATTGTCAACATCCTTGCTGTTATATTGTATCAGAAGTTCATGCTGGGCTGGAGATATCGGCCAGTCCTCTTTTTGATTAAATTCATTTGTGCCATCTCATCGATCATAGACTTGATAATAGTCATGCGCTGGAATATAGCCATCGGCATACCCGATAAGGTCTTATTTCTACTAACAAATCTTCGAAAAGTGAACAAAGGTTTGCTATCCATCCCCATGTCATCAATCTATGCAAAGATTGCTCCACCAGGTATGGAATCTGCCGTAGTTGGTGAGTTGAATTATTGCAGACTACATTATTTTCAATTACTGGATGTCTCAATTATCATGGCATCTTCGTCTCAGCATATACCGTCGGAATCGTTAATTTCAGCGATATGGTCGCGACTCTTCTCGGATCAGGGGTTATTCAGTGGAGCAGAATGAAGACAGTGGGAAAGAATTGTGACTTTGGCGCTTTGCCATATCTCATAATAATATCTCAGATAATAGTTCCTCTGGCAGTTGGCATTCCTGCCACATATATGATCCCTAATGTGCTTCAGACTGAGCAAATGATTGATTGGGAAAAGGAGAGCTGGTGTACAAAAAGTAAGGACAGTGAAGAGGAGAAACACGAGAGTGTGCTAAAGGAGGCTTGTCCCAAACTAATCACCTAAGGGGATAACTATCAAAACAAAACGGAATTTCTTCTTGTACTCTTGGCTTCTTCAGATTGGATTTCTATGATGAATCCAGTTAGTTGATAACCACTTGGATGTGGAATCATCTTTTTTCCTGGCTATTGTGAATCAACCATATCTCAATCATTATCAAGCATTGCGTGATTGTCTCAATTATGCCAGCATGACTTGCAAGTGATCAACAGAAGACATTGAGAGGTTGTTGCATAGTCACCGAACAAGCATCATGCAAGAGTTGATGTGAAAGCATGGTAGCATGGCAGCATCATGGTACCACTCCTTCCTCACATGGACACTTCATCTTTCACATCATTGGTGTCTTCAAGGAGATCCTTTTCTCTAGGAATACATCCATCCATCCATCACTGCTATATTTCAAAATGTACATTCAAAAATCCAACAATGCAAATGCTGGAATAGCTATTGCCAATTTTTCCGTTGTGAAAACATTTCTAACAAAGTGGTTGAGTCACCATGATTTGTTCAACTGATCAAACTAGCCTGATTTGTTGGAGATGGCTTCAAATACCCTCAAGGAAGACGATTGGTGGTGAGCTTTGAGCCTCAATTATAATTTTACAAAAAAGAGGACTTGTGCAAAGAAGCAAAAACATTTAGCTTATCTTTTCTTGGTGATGGCATCACCATTAAGCAAATGCTACTGCTGAACATCTTAGAAATGTGTGACAACATGTGTTGGAACATTGCCACATGGCTACACCAAGAGCGTTCCACTACCACATCTAACACCAGATTGCACCCCTGTAACAAGGACGTATGTCAGGGCACAGGACCACCCATCTGTTGCAGCTGCGTCACAACAGTGCACCCAAGCAACCATCACCAGAAACCACACTAAACCACACCTTTTATCTCTTGTTTCTACTTCTGTTCAATAGAACTAGATGATTCCTCCACTGTCCAACCACTGCACTCACTGCCTGCAAAACACCGTCACCACTCCATCACCATTGTTGCTTCTGCTGCCTCCATTGCTGCTGCCTCTGCTGTAGCTGCTGCCACTGCTGCAGCCGCCGCTGTCACTGCCGCTCCAATTATTGTGCCACCCTGCATATGAGATGACACTCACCATGACTCTGGAAACAATTGGTGCCCTCCCATCCCTCCACCCACGCCCAAACCACAGCAACATTTGGGCAATCAAGCGGGACCTGTTTGACAAGCTTCAGGCCATCCAGTCTGCCCAATCAGATGAATGGGGCTATAGTGGCCTCACTGAGAAACCTGCTGATTATGCATGAAATCAGCCACCCCATGGACCAATGCACTCAACCCAGGACCATATTGCTCTGTCGGCCTCAATACACAGCTCACCCACAACAACGAAACAATCTATGACACCAGAAACATGGAATATCTCTCCCAGCTGAACGTGACGCAGGCCGTCATCTATGCCCTGAACATTGCCATCCCAAAAGAATGTAAATGTGGCACCAATGCTGCCAGGTGCTGGCACCATCATGGGAGCAGGCCCGTACTGCAACAACAACAATCCACACGCCATCCTCCTTGTACTTTGCACCCGCCCACCCCAGTGGAAAAGCATGCCAACAATGCCCTGTTCAGAGCCCCTTGGAACCCAGCTGACCCCATTGAAACCTACTTTGATCAGCTCAAAGACTGCTTTGTCACAGCCATCATTGCCACACCACCGTACACCATGGCACAAGTGATGAACACGGCCCTCATGACCCTCCAAATCATGGGTCTCTACATCGTCATGCTCACAGAGTAGGAACATACACCTCCTGCTGGCAAAACTTGGAATGCGCTCAAATCCCACTTTTCCACTGCTTACAACCTTCACCTCATCTCCGGCACCACAACTGCTGGACATGTGGGGTATCACAGTGCCTCCAATGTTATCAAGCATGATGATATGCTCAACAACATCAAACAAACACTAAACCATAAGCTCTCCAACCTCCACTTGGCCAACAATGCCACCCACAAATCTACCAATCAGCTCTTCACTGCCTTCTAACAACAACTAAACGCAATCACACTACAATTGGCAACCTAACCCTAACCCAGGACCACCTATTCCAGCCACACCTGGATTCACACCCACCACAGGCTGCACCGTGCCACCTAACTACAACAACAAACATTTCAACCACCACAACTACTGTTTCTTGTGCGGCTTCAACATTGGCATCTGGCACACCAGCGCCACATGTAACAATCCCAAACTCAACCACCAAACTGGATGTACTCAATAAAATGTGGCACAGTACAAAGCCCTCGGCCACCTGGTTTCCAAAAAAGGCATCCACAAAACCATTATGCCTACCAATTAATAAGTGTTAATCCAAGAAATTATTGTTATGCTACTCTCCAGTTGACCCCCACTCCACACTTATGTTTCTCTCACCACAATCATTTTACTATCCTCTGTGACAAGGACAACAGCGATGAGAACTCCCAACCCACCAGCCCTCCACCCACAACTCCCCTACCTCCACAATACACTCTAGCCAACACTAGTGCCACAGGCCACTCCATCCTGCCACACACACATGTCATCAACAAACAAATCAACAACACCCCCATCACCCTCATACAGGCTACGCCGGCATCTGGCCGAAGTCATTTTTACTACAGCTACACTCACAGGAAATCAGTACAAAAATCTTTCTCGGAAAATGCACATTGGTATACAGAAAGAAAAAATTGGAACACTTCTAAAAAAGAGAGAAAGACAACAATTTTAATTCTCTTTATTAGTTGCTGCTATATTCAATGACTTTATTGGTTTATGTAAAACTGCATTTGATTACCAAGTAATAAGAAACATTAAATGATAAAACTAATTGTTTCTAGATTACCTTTATACTTCATCTTAATCCAATTCACTTTATGATTGAAGTAGTACATTATTAATTGTGCTAGCTCATTTTGTTTCACCTCCCCAGATCTACTCAACATACCCATTCCTGATGCCCCACTGCCGCCACCGTTGTGGCACACCATATTGGACTACCCGTCATTGCAGGTTAGCAAGCCAGGCAAGTCACCTTCCCCCCCCTTCCACCTGTATATCTTGTGCTAGTGCAATCTTCACCATGTCTGCACCATAACTACAATGAAAGTATCATTCTTGCTTCTACCTATCAAGGTGTGAAATATTTTTCCTACCAACTCTGCTCATCCTGAAAATGATGAAGAATTGTCTTCGTTGCCACAAGTCTCACAACAAATGTGTTTTTTTGGGGGACAGTAAATCCTGCCTTTGGTGTACAAAGATGCTGATTCCATTTTTCCAGGCCGTCTTGTTGTGTCAGTGTTGCACGGCTGCATCCCACACCTCTCCCCCCTCTGCTGCCAGCACCCCCCCCATCATTTCTAACTGGACTCACACATTTATTGCCAAAACGAATTCATCATCTTTTGTTTGTGCTGCAAATGTTGCATTTATGGCCCAGCAACAGCATCCAAATGACCCCAAGAATATGTGTTGAAACACTCCCAAATGGCTACGCATGGAGCTCCCATTGCCCCGACTAAGGACAGACACGAACAGCTCACGCACGCATATCCTGAC
>JALLBB010000211.1:0-19943 GCA_036939735.1 Discostella stelligera | reverse complement strand
CTAGAATGTTTTCTAGTATTCTAGTCTCGTAGAAAGTGTTCTAGTATTCTAAAATAGGAATTGGTACAAATCCACGAGTTCCTATGTAGTCTCGTTTTCTAGAAAGGTAGAAAAAATTCTACGATTCTAATTTCATAGAATCGCAGATAATGTATTGTAGCTTTCTAGAATCTTTCCATGAAATAATTTTTAGAAAAACTCAATTTCCCCCATCCTCACTTCAAAGGGGAAGCTGGATGGAGGTGAATGTTGAGAAAGCAGAAAGGAAGAGTGAAGGTGAAGAGCCACTCACAACAATCGTTTTATTCAACGAGGGGACATCAATAGAGAGCGAAAACAACTACCTCCCAGCGACAAGGACAATGCGGCGGCTGTTGGCCCCTCTTCTCCTTGTTGCCATAATGGCAAGCTTCCCCGCGTCGATACTATTACTTTTCATCCGGGGGATTGTCTCGACGGCCAAGGTCGCCGGAAGTGATGGTGTTGCTTATTACTACGGTGCTTGTAATGGTGTAATGGATAGCTATGGCATCTCCTCCTATAGGGGCGATGTTAGCTGTATCATTGACAGGCGAAGTGACAGTAGCTTGGTGGCAGGATTGTTATTTGCCCATGCTATCACAACACATGATGTCCTCCCTCCCTCTCGCTATCCCATGGTGATGGCCACAACAGCCTCTATCGTAGCGTCAACAACGACTACCCCAACATCATCTCCTTCATCTTCGGATTCGGGGGGCAATGTCGGGATTGTTCGGTCATTGAAGGCGGAATCGGGCCATAACAGTGGCGGCAGCAGTAGCGGCAGCAATTACAAACCACGCCAATCGCGGTCGACACCTGGACCTGGACCTTCACAGCCAGAGTCTGGATCACCGTTGCGTCCGAAGCAACCAGAAGCAGAATTACCCGCTAACTTTGGTGGTGAAAACGTAGCGGAACCTAAATCTTCGGCATCAGAGCACCACGTACCGCATGTGGCAGAGGCACCGGCAGATACACTCAAGATTGCCATTTTGGGGCCGTTGCGAGGAAAGTCTCATTCATGTACCTATTCACTTGTCGAGTTTACCAACACTGTGAGTACAGAATTTTCTCTCTTGAAAGAGCACAGCGATAAGTTATACAGCTTTTATCGCACATCATGAGCGATTTCGATATTTCTTCTAATTTTTGCTGCGTCTACTAATTTGCATCATAAAAGCATCCTAATGAGACAATAGTACTGCATTCTACGTATATAGAACCAATGGTTGCATTCCCACCAGGACTGGCGTCCAACCATTCAAAATCTACCAATGAAACTCCACTCTCGGCATTTCCAGAATTTGAAGGTGAATACGACCAAGATCGGCACATGCTCATACCTCCTCTGACGGCTGTCACTATACCGGTGTCCATCATACCACATTGGAGGAAACCTCCAGAAGATTCGGGTAATCGACATCGTCATACCAGTCGTTTCATGAATCGGAATCCTGACAATGATGAAAAAATATCAGTGCTTTCTCAAACGGATGATTCTGAATGCGCCACAAAAACGAATGCAGCTATCGACGCAGACATTATTGACATGATCGCATCTTCCAAAAATAGACACTTGCATCTACCGCCAAAACTTGACTACCAACCATTCAACACTACCATGCTGGCTGATATTTCTGACACGCTATTTGTGAATACCTCGTGGGGAGTAATTCAGATGAAGGTTCCGTACACATGCTCGCCACAATCATCAGCGGAAGATGATTTCAATCTTCCCAATAATTTAATTTTTCTTGACGGAGGGGGTGGGTGGTACGCCCGAAGAAATACTACACCCACGTCATCGACACCGTTGCAAGCGGCATATTTATTTGGTGATTGGGAGTCTTATTTTCTCAACATCGATGATTTTGACCCATTTATTCATAGGTTATACATGAACAACCCCACGGACAGAGAGCTGAGTATCTGGGAAGTTTACACTACAAAACCAAACCTGGTATATGTTGAGATGCAATTGCAATATGTTGATTCGTGGCCATCTTCGTCATCCTCGTTGCATGCAACAATCGACGTGAAAGATTTTTATCCCCTGAGGGGAAAGCCCCATCCTGCGAAGCAAAACAATATTTATGTAGCTACCTTGCGATTGGCACCGCTCAACTTTACTTTGGAGCTGGTTACCGCCAGACAAGACTTGGGATTTTTGGTGGTGCAGACCAATGTTGGGACATTCAACATCGCATTGGATTTTATACCCAACGCTGGGCGAGGGGGGCTCGTTCATGGAACCCTCCTTGAGAGAGGTGAATCAATTGCTGGAATTCACCTCATGGAGGAGTATGCCATTGGAAAAAATTTGTCGTCGCGGTTAAACTCAACAACAACAGTGCCATCTAAGTTCATTGCAAAAACGTATCATGCCAAAGACTACGACTTTTCCTTGATGGCTAATCAGGGTGAGCTCTCCATCGGCATGGGTCGGGGGTTTCATTCAGACACTTACAACGAAGATGATTGGAAGAATTGTTCCTTCATCGCACCCGCCCCCAGAAAAATCGACTTTGGCACCATCACAACGAGATCGCGATTGATTCGCATTCCGCTCAATTTAACAAATCGTCACACCGATCCACTGCGAGTTATGCGAATCTCAATTGTTATGAATACAATTTCAGACATCGGTGGTGTCAACGCTACGAATGAAAATAATCTTGTGGACATCGGGGTAGATTTTTCTGATGGGAGTGAGATGAAGCAGTTGGGGGACGGGTATCACGATTCATATGGTTTCACTCGTGAATTTGTGTTGCCCCCCAGTATTCTTGATCCCAACCTTCTCGTGTGGTGCCGTTTCAATGCATCATATGACGAAACGGTGAAAGAGCGAATCTACACGGGTAGTATACTTATTCGAACATCTGAAATCAGTGGTTTATCATTTTCTTACCACAATTGGGAAAGGCAAGTTCTACTCCGCCATTCACTAGGAAGAAGTAGAGGAAAACCTGCAATGGTATCATCACCGGATGTTTTAGAAATTCCATTTCGAGGATCCGTTCTCCTGGGTTATCTCGGTAGTCGCGCCGAATCATTATTATTTCCAACGCGGTTTTCTAATCTTCCCGTGGAGGAGCGTGATAAATTACCGAAAGGTGCCAGCGGGAAAATTCCACATTATTTTGATCGAAAACTCGAGATCATAAATAATTTTTCTGTGTCAATAACTCTCACGAAGATGAGCATACTTGATTCACATGAAGAACGCTTCGCCAATGGATTTTGTAACAGTCGGTTCTCATTCAATATTGAGGCTCGGTCATCAGTGGATGACCATCCTTCGCCTCTGAAAGCGGATAGTGGAGAGATGTGGAAGGATCTTTTTATCCGTTATCATTTTATTGACGATGATTACTTTGATGGAATAAATGTTGTTCGAAAATGCATACTCTCTCTGGAGACCGATCGTGCAGGTAAACAATTCTTACCTCTGATCATTTACAGCGGTGAGCTTTTTGTGGATGTTGAACGTTCTGATCAGGAGGGGACACTGCCAGTAAATTGCGTACTTTCAATGGAGGATGGGACGAAAATTTCTTCTCGATTGGGTGTACCTTGCATGAAGAATTGGATAACCAATTCTATTGAAGGTGCCATCTTACAGAGGACGCTATTTCAGACGTTGCAGCAGCACATTAATAGAGGAAAATCTGACGATTATTTCAGGAAATGCACGACAGCAAGACGATTTGACCCTGTCGATTGCTACTTTCGCTCACTGCTCCCCAGCTCCGTTCGGTTTGATGACCAGTCGCAGTATTCGCTTCAACCAACTGTCATATCTTTTGGCGCCGTCAACGCGGGAGAATCTACCGCTCTATCGTTGTTTTTGACAAACTTGAATCATATCCCTATTGACGTCATGGCTACTACAGCCGCAGTTGGAAATATGAATGTTACCATTGGGGTTAAACCAAGTTCGTTACGTGGTTCCTTCCAGAGAATGTCGAATTCGCCTAGAAAAGGCGATGTGGCTCATTTTTTGCACAATACATCTGTGGCGAATGATTTCTTTTCTAGGTTCACGCATCAGTTTGACATCGTACCAAGCACGAGAGCTTTGGGTTCTGAGTTGCTGTCCCTATTTCAACGGAAGATGGTGATTGATACCTTTCAAAACACGTCGGAGTATCTTATGAAGTACGTAGGAAGGGAGAAGACAACGGTGAACTATCCCTACGGCTTTTTGCTGTCTGCTGATGGCTATGAAAAGTCATTCCAGAGCCGAAAAGCTGGTAAGAAAGCATGGACAATACCGCCAGGTGGTGTGGCGCGGTTAAGTATTGCTTTTGTGGCTCCTGATCGTTCGGAACTGAAAAATGACGTGACGCAATTCGTTGGAACGGGTCTGATGCTGCAAACGAATCATGGCCAAGTACTGCCGATTGTCTTGACGTTCAGCGCATTAGCTGGACAGTTGCGATTGAAGCCGTGGTTTGATTCGCAGGGTAATGCCGAGAACAAGCAACTCAATGGAGTAGGTAGAGCTGAATCGATGGATCGCCAACAATTCACCATTGTTCAAGTTCCATCGATCCTTGCAGATTCGAGCCTCGAACCGTTTATCCATTCGGTTTTACATCAACGCGGGGTATTGCTTTCCCTCGAAAGCACCTTCAGACATGATCTATACTTGAGTCAAATTCGAAGCTGTAATAGATGGTTCAGCGTGATTCCGCACTCCAATACCAGCCTAGGGTTTTCAAACAATCATGATCAAAATAGTTACCTTCGAATTCGAGGAGTTAAAAATGACGGAATATACTATTCAACAGATGAGCGGTTGTTGAACAGGACAAATTTTCCGCTTGGTAAGGTTGTGTCGATGTTGGCTTGCTCCCAACCAGCAGGTGAGACAAGTTTCTTTACCTGTGCATTAGCTTGGCTTAAAGACAGGGAACGGATACAGCCCCCAGGATGTGGACTTTCAGAAGAGGAAGTTGTCACGCAATGGATGTCAGATGGAGCCAAAACTGTTAAGAGAAGAATCAGTCTTGATAGCAGAATTATTACTGCGAAGTCAAACGCAATTCGAGCTTTTAGCGATGCCGTTGCCTTCTTAGCTGTCCGGTATGGTAACCAAACGCCTGAACAAGGCGGGGCTGAACGTATGGCAAACGTCAACTCCTCTCATATCCTTATGTTTAAGCATGCACGAAAAATGTGGGATGAAGTTGGGGCCTTGGGGTTGAATATGATCACTGGCCAGATCAATGCCAAGGCAATATACACTACTGCGTCCAATATGAACCGCAGTAACGGCGAATACAGCAATTCCAGCGAGGCATCAGAAAAAAAGTACACGCATGAAAGTAATTACAGGCGTAATCAAACACCGCTACCAATACCAATGACTTCGGTATTGCTACAAAGCAAGATTGAATTTCCCATACTGTTTAGGGGTGGTGAATATTTTGAGGATTCTACAGGAGTTGTTGACTTCCACACTGTCCACGTTGCCGACACAGCTTATCGGCACCTATTAATTGTAAACCCAACCGCCATGAGGATTCGCGTTCGACTCGCAGCGGTAGGTAGCGTCGATGGTTATCACAGAAAGCGGTTAGATTTTTTTCATGTTCAAGATACCTCAGACGACCATCATCCTTGGTGGACGGGATCGAGCTACTGGATGTCTGATGATCAAGGACACCTAATCTTGGCAAGTCACAATGTAACGATAAAATCTGGGGCGGGAGCTTTCGTTAGTCTTTTGAACCCATCCTTACATACCACGTCCGCCTTTGTCTTGGGATGCGGTAATAGATGTGGTCTACGGAACGAATATGTTTCCACCGGAGACGGTAATGATTATAGCTCAATCGGGGCGGGTAGTGGAGATAGCAGTATTCTACATGGCCGCCCATTGACAGGAACGCATACCGAAAACAAAATCCCTCAACAGGTTTTTAGTATGAACTCCCCCCCACCCTTTTCATTTGCTCGTTTCTCCACCGACATTTACATTGAGCCGAATGGCGCAGCTGAATTAGGACCTGTGTATTTCCGTCCACCAGGACGCGGTGATTTTGAAAGTCATATCTATATTGAGAATAGTCTAACGGGGTTTGAGGAAGTTAAACTCCGTGGACGAGGAGGCTGGGAAAATTTAGTCTTTCTAGACGATAGTTCAGGCCACGGAGGGGATGTTGAATTTCGGTTTGGAAAATCTACACTTGTCTTTCCCGGAAGTCTTTTGCAAGATGGTCAGGGGAAAGGGATGGGCCCGGTTGAAAAATCAGTCAGGTTGGTCAACTATGGCGATTTTCCTGTTGATATCACTAGTGTTTTTATGGCGTCGAGTGAAGTAAAGCAATTCTCTATTAAGCGACGTCATCGGTCGTCGACATCATCATCGATCAAGCGATGTTCGGAGCGGGGGTTTGTCTTAACAGGATGTGATGAATCATTTACCTTTGGGGGAGCCTCTCCGTGGTTCAATGTGATGAAAAAATTCATTCGGAAGTACTTTTCAGACTCGGCATTAGAGCGGCGTATGAAGATTACAAAACCGGAGGAAGTGCGATCCTTGTACAAGGATGGTTTCACGCTCCAGCCTAATCAGACCCGGAGTGTTATCGTCACGCACTATCCTGATTGTATCTTCCAGACTTCTTATTCATCTGTAATTTTTGAGCTTGGGGATGGTTTTCAGCTATCAAATACACATCGTAAAGGTTCTCGGCAACATACATTTCGACGAAGACAGGTTGAGCTTCTAGTTGGATATGACATGAGTGGTGTAGAATTTAGACACTGCGTTCCGTATGCATCATCAAAAAGCGTTCTAAGCATTTGGTGGGGGAAGATTGTATCCCAGGTGTCGCCGTTAGTTCAAGAGGTCCTGACTTTCGGACTTACCCAACTGGCGGGCAAGAGCGGAAATCCATGCATACCCCGTCGACCAATTGAAATTACGATTCTTGTCGCGTTATTGATGCTCCTGCTCATGGCATTATCACTCTACCTTATTCTTGCCGATGACCATTCGACTGTTCCCAAGTTTTTACTACCCAGCTGGAAACCGACTTGCAGATGCTTGGCGAGGGCTGACCCTACATCTTCGGACCTTTTCTCTCTTGGAAAAGAACAGACCAAGCATGTCCTTTTGAGTAGGTTCAAGAAAGAAGGCGTGCTTTCATCTAATTGTGTGCACCTGGACGGCAGCTTAAACCGCGACAACATAGGATTAAACGGCCGTGGCACTCACAGCGAGGCGATATTTGGTCAACTAAATTTGCTCAATGACTCAGAATCAAATACGATCGAGGGCGCTGAGAAGGAGACGAAGGGGCTGCTACCACGTGGACTGGGTTGGAGGACAGCGATGAAACGTGGTGTTGGATTGCCGCCTCTTCCAATTGCAACTAGTCACTCCAATGACAACATTTTGCTTTCTAGGTCTCTTTGCGTTATGAGTCAAAGGCATGATCATAAAGTCGCGATCAATGTTTCTATTGCACGTGCTACTCCTTCCACCTCGACGTCTTTTCAAGATCATGGTGTAGTAGTACATAATAACGGTAGTCCCACCACTGCTAATGAAACCAACGTGAACTTGACGACTCCACAGCCAAAACCGAAATCTGATGTTGAAAAGGATCCAACAACGTGCAGCATGAGAGAAGACGCGCTCACCAGCGAGCCGAAAGGGTTAGAGTTATTTAGCAATGAAGGCGAAGATGCTTCGTTCCAAAAAGTCGAGAATGATGAACGTCGGGAACTCATGCATCAACGTACTTCCTACCCTGCAGAAAACGTGCGCTGCAAGATAGTCACTGCAAAGGACAAACGAACGTATCACGACGAAGGAAAGGACTTGAAACACGAGCGTTTCTCTAGGTGCGATCTTCTTACTTTTTTGTTTTTTTGCGTCATAATGGTGTCATAATCACCTTGTTTTATGGTATTTTCCCCTTGAAAGAACGGAATTCAGTAAGACTTCATCGCAACAAATGGAATCGATTTATAATGCAGGTAGGGTAGACCTCAATCAAGACGCCCGACCTACCGAGTCGGTGGACAGTTCGGTTTCAAATGGTAAACGAATCGGTCGAGGCCGGAACGAGCAGAAACATATTTCTCTAACGCGTAGGAAAGAGTGGCCGTCCAACCAGTCTAAAGCACGACAAACCAAAAAGCCAATAAACGGTACAAAAATCTGCGAAGGACCAGAAGGAAATCAAGACGAGTCTACTGAGAAAGAAGCGGCTGCGATGAGCCTGAATAAATATTCATATCCAACAAAGAATCATCTCGTCAATACACCCCAAATTGACACAGATCAATCTACTTCAAAAGTCCCGCAAGCAAGTCTTCAAAAGCAACAATTTTCGAACGTTCGCCCTCCCCCTGGTCTTCATGCTCCACCTGGATTCTCGGTTCAGCTTGACCTCGATGTCACATACCCTTCTTCGCCATCATCTTCGCATCAACGTTTGTCGTCGCCAGAGATTCAGCTCATGCCCACCTGTATCGAAATGAGTAGTATCCCTCCATCAAATGGTGATTGTCTTCGGTTGCTAAGAAGTGAAAACGTGCCTCTTGCGAATGCTACATTCCAACCACCATGTAACGACAACTCTACTATAACTCTCATCGGCAGTGAAGATTTTGTCCTACCATTTCGCTCACAAACATTCACGCCTCCCATCAATGAGGCTTCACCCACAGCTCAATCAAACGATGCCAATGCTCCAGATGTTCAAGCTCTTTTGGGTGCAGGAAGTAACTTCAATGTCTCCAATTTCTTGAATGGAATCTTGAGTGAATCGACTCAGTGTCAGCAGACATCAAGCAGACCCATTTTATATAGTACATCTGACGTTGTCGAGTCTGATCCTTTAGCATCTATTGCAGTTGGTATTTCACTTGATCCTTGGAACAATTCCGATATTGCAAACATAAACCCTTTGGGAAATATCCTACAGGGTGTAATTATCCACCCAAATTCCCCCATTATTAATGGGGCGCCATTAAATAGCGACTCTTCGTCGCATTTGCACTTCGCTAGCGCTGAATATTACTCCGAGCTAGCATATGCAAGAAATGTAAGCGATGAGGGAGATGATAGTGATAGCCTTGAGCCCGACTCGTTTTACAATCAACTCTTGGGCGAGGACTAGCCTGATCAGTTGGATCTAATCATATTAATACTCAAATGAATCAGATTAATACTCAAAAGATAGTTTTAAGGCGCAAACTGGCCACCACTCGAATTCTCCTCACCCCTATTGAAGCAAAGAATGAACGTGAGTTCTTAGCCGATCCCTCAATACCTGCTTTGTGCCACTAGTTTTCAAACCCTGCTCTCGCAAAATCTCTTTCAGTCGACCAACTGTTAGCATGTCAATCGGATCCTCGTACATTGATGATGAATTTTGACTTTCGTCTGCAACCTCATTATTTCCCTCACTAATAAAGTCCTTCAAACTGTCATCAATCTTGACAGTTTCCTCGCCTCCAGTCACTGAATTCGGTTTCGTGTCATCATTCAAAGTTATTGCATGATCTATTATCTCGTTCTCTATAACGCCATCCACCATAGCAAAGGAATTTGCAACGTCGAATGTTTTTCGATACCCCGGAGCTTCTTCAACAGGAATAGTCTGCTTTTCCCACATTGTAGGAATGGTGCTTAAGCGACGGCCGCCGCCACCCATAATACCGGTATTGAGTAGCTCATCTTCCGATATATCTTTCCCTAGCATTGCAAATTTCTTCCTTTCGTCAATGCTCACGGTACTAACGCCTCTTCCTAATTCATACTCTGCTCCATCTCCTTGCTGGATGATCTCCTTTGCCAGACCAACCTTGGCGAGTTGATCTAACGTCGTTTGGGTTATATTGAAATGAAATCCGTTATTGTCGAGTTCTTCCTCACTTACAAAGGAATCCTCTCGCAACCCTGCCCCAAACATGGTCTTGTTTACTTTGGTCATATCGATATTGTCTGTTGACCAAAGCAAAAATTAGGAGAGGATCAATGAAAGAAATCAGGTAACATTTCTCACACTTTCAATGAAAAACTATGTAACGCTCACCAATATCCACTCCGAGTTTGGCGGCATATTCTCTAACATTCAACTCCTCCGCCTCATCATATTTACGATAAGTCACTTCCTCATCATCATTCGGGTAAACTCCGCCCCAATCAAATTCAGTCAAGGTGTCATAGGTCTGTGTCCCACCCGCTGACGAGATGGGTACAAAGTGTTTCTCAATGGTGATGGTTACCTCTCGTTGCTGCTCACTATCTTCATTTGTAATACTATCTATGGACCAGAAGGTGCCATCCACACAGATTTTACCTCGCATTTTGCGTGTTCCGTCGAGTAATACGATCTTGCTATCGGAATGGTTTTCGGAGTTATCTTTTACCAGGAGTAAATCAATCGAATCCGAGGAGCACTTGAACTTTACATCTTTCGCGGAGGTTTGCGCCGGAACAGGAACTTTCACCTCTATTTCGAATTGTTCCTCTTTCCATGAGTAGGTGTTGGCAACGCCGACACCAACCAAAAGAGCAGTATTGGTTTTGGCGCGTATTGATTTTGGGCGATGTTGCGGGGATGGGGCAAAGGCGTGGGTGTGTATGGCAGCGAAAATGAGGCAGGCATGTCGTTTCCGCATCGTTTGCTTGTGGGTTTCGCTGGCACCACCCTGCGAATATTGTTCCCTCGTTACGTTAACAGATGTACGCTCCACACTTCAGGGTGTAGTAAATGGAGGATGGCTGAACTGAATGGTGGATGTCGAGTGTTGTTGTGATTTTTGTGATGGACGATGGAGGAGGCAGAACAAGAAGTTCCTGTCCCGCCAAATTCCTGTTACAAGTGAATGATTATTCCTCCATGTACCATGTTGTTGGATAGAAACAGATATCAATGGGGCTGTGTGCATTAATTTGCCAAAGAATTATTTATTCAGAGCAGCTCTCTCATTCTCTAGAGAGCGATGAGATGAGGACAGCATTTACTATTTAACCGCATCATATACTAGCGCATGAATTTCATCATGTTTTTGTACAGTATTTCTTCAGGACCAACGTCAGCATGGAATGCATGGTTTCCTGGTACAATTGAGTCATCATTGATTCGAAGAGCCAACCTAGTTCCCATATCAATGGCCCTTTTTGCATCAAGTTCAGAAGCTTCGTAGGCACCTCCGATCGTGAACACTTTCGTTGCAAGATCTCCTCCCGACTTGATTGCTGCCTCCTCCAAGTCTCGCTTGGATACCTGACCAGCACACAAAACAATGTTATCAACCTCCAAAACTCGTGTAGTCTTCTTTTCACCTTTTCCAATTGTGATGTGTAAGTGACCTTTCTCGTCGACCATATCATAGGATACGTCTGATAGCATCTCAACGCAATTTGAACGCACAAGTGTCGAGCGATGGATCCATCCTGTGGTTCTGCCTAGACCGGCTCCAAGCTTTCCCTTCTTTCGTTGCATCAATATGATTTCTCGGTGCGGCTTCATCATTTTGACTTCCTCTTCTGGCATCAGTCCACCGCGTAAGCCGAGACCCTTATCTACACCCCAATTTTCGAGGAATTCATCTACATTGACCTCATCAGCTTTCTTGTCTGAATCATCGTAGTGGAGGAGGTACTCTGATACATCAAATCCAATCCCACCTGCACCAATGACAGCCACCTTTCGCCCAACGTTCACCTTGTGACGCAAAACATCAATGTACGATAAAACGTTCGGGTGATCAAGCCCGGGAATGTTCGGCACACGCGGATCGACGCCTGTCGCAACAATCCATTTGTCAATTCTTCCATCGCCAAAATCAGGACTACTTCTGCGCTCCATTTCCGAGTGATTTATTTCTGTTCCCAATTGCATGTTAAGCTTTCCAGCCTTTTTCAGTTTTTCAAGTTGCACTGTGAAATAACGAATAGTCTCATGGAACTCCTCTTTACCAGGAATTCGTTTCGCCATGTTGAATTGACCTAAAGATAGTAGTACAAGATGAAAAAGAAAAGCTTCGTCAGAACAGGTGTCAACGAAGCTGTCAGGTTGTTGCAATATTTATTATCGCGTACCACCTATGTCATGCGATTTGTCAAAGAGGGTGATCTGGTGACCGATTGTAGCTGCAGTGTGTGCAAAAGCCATACCAGCGGGCCCGCTTCCAACGACTCCAATATGTAGCCTTTCATCAAGGGCAACAGAATCAGGCTCAATAGATATTTCAGTCTCATGGCAAGCGCTTGAGAATCGAGAAATATTGCTCAGTAAATATTGCGACACAAGAATCGACAATGTTTGATTCGCAAACACATTGCAAATGGCGCGTGATCTACTCTTACCGGGGATTAACCAAACAACTCGCAGTCTTTCCGATGAATGCATGATCCAAACACGCTTGATTGCACGCAATACAAGTATTAATCTCTTCCGCACGTCCCTCTCTACTCTTTTTTACAATTTCAGGATCAGCTAAGAACGGCCGTGCCATGGAGACGAGATCAGCACTGCCATTGGCCAATATCGATTCAACTGTCGACGGAGCGTTGATTCTATTAGTGGCGCAAAGTGGAATCGAGATGATTTTCTCATCACGCAACTTCTTGGTTACGAATGAAAATGCACCACGAGGCACGCTTGTTGCAATAGTTGCTACAGCAGTGGATGGGTTCAGCGGTGCATTTGTGGACAGAGAGCAAAGATGTAACATTTTCTTGATTTCTCATCAGTACTTACGAATTCTCGCTTCATGCCATCCGATTCCGGTGTTGATAATAGTCACCCCCGCATCCTCCAGTGCTTGCGCCAAAGCTTTAATCTCCTCCCACGAACTTCCATCCTTCACTAAATCGAGCATACTCAATCGAAAAATGATGATAAAATCTAATCCACATGCCTTCCTCGTCTCCTTGACAATGTCTAGCGCCAACCTCATACGATTGCCGAATTTTTCGCCACCGTATTCGTCGCTGCGATGATTGGTTTTGGACACCAAAAATTGGTTGATGAGATAACCCTCGCTTCCCATGATCTCAACTCCATCGTATCCTGCCTCCTTGGCCAGTACAGCACAATTGGCAAAATCGCGAATGGTAGCCTTCACGTCCGAGGTGGATAACTCTCGGGCGGGAAATGGAGAGATTGGACTCTTCGTGGAACTCGCCGAGACGGCGAAGGGGTGGTAGGCATACCGTCCCGTGTGCAGTATTTGTAGGCAGATCCGTCCCGGTTCCGTGGAGTCGATGGTACCGTGGGGAGAGTAGTAGGTTGGTATGCGTATCGAATGCACCATATCGGTAACGACCTTGTGACGATCGCGCTCCGTTTCCGTGGAAAGTTTCCCGGCGAAGGGCCCCACCCACCCCCGTCGATTGGGAGAAATGCCTCCCGTGACTGAGCGATGGCACCGGCCGGACGGCAATTTCAAATGGAGTTTCGGTGAGTTGTATGCTGTTAGAGTTGTAAGTGGGAAATATGAACGTACCCATCAAGCCTACGCCACCTTTGGCCCTCTCTCCAAAGTAGCATGCCATTTCGGTTAAATCGGTGTGATCATCCTCGGCATTCATAAATTTCAACATCCATTTGGGAATGGAGTGACCCTCTAACCCAGTATGCATCGATCCCATGAGTACCCGGTTTGGTAGCCGTCCGATGTCTGGCCCTAGATCCAATGGGGCGAACATGTGTGGATAGTGAGGGTTTGCCGTTGGATTCGTGCTGTTGTCAAGACGATTCTCCTCGCTCTCGTCGACGGCTTCGGCCGTGGAGTTGCTGGAACTGAGGCTGAGGAATCGGCGGGAAACGGATGGATTGCGCCAATGGCGACAATTATACCTGGCGAGCATTCTTGAGGTCGGTTCGATCATGATGTGAATATATTATGTCCAGAGCAACGGCAACGTGCTTGGGCAATGATATCAACTGAAAACAAGAGAGCAATCAATGATGTCTCTTTGTTGTCACTCGAAATCATCGAGACAGATAATTGGCGCCAACCAAAAGAGCAATTCTTTCTCTTGGGTGTCAAAGCTTCCCGCTAGAAACAGTACTGACTCCTACAAACGTGTGTATGAAGCAAAAATCCAAAATCCTGCTTCTTTCTCCTTCTCTTGCGCTGCTATTGTTTGCTGTTGTTGTTGCTGCTGCCAAAAGAAGAAATTATTGATTTTTTCCGCACCAGCACCAACGAAGAGTGAAATCCACACCTCTCAATCACACAATTAATATAAGAGCCTTAATATAATCCCTTGCTTTGTCACAAGCTCTCGCGCACGCCTTCATTGCACCATGACATCGACATCGAGTACAGACAACAGCAAAATGGATCCGGTCCAGCAGCTAGCACGCCCGCTCATCAACTTCATCGTCGAAGCGATTCCCATCGTCGTAAGCACCTGCCAGAGAGTGTACCAAGTTTATTCGCGATTGCCTATGAAATACATCCATCTGATCATTGGCACCGTCATGTGTTTCTTTGGAGGATTTTATCCCACCGTCTTTGCTGCTTTGCAAGTGAGTTACTATCGTGCAGACGAAGAGCGTACCTCGCATGATTACCATCACTCTCATCGGTCCACATTTATTGACTCTCAACTCTCAACCTATCTTCTCGCTTTACATTGGTATATCGAAGGCTGCCGAGCACGGAGGACTCAGCACAGTTCGAAAGGCATTAGCGGCATTGAGTGACGAGATAATGATCATCATCGACGAGCACAAAAAGGACGAGAAGGTGGATGCCGACGGAGATGGCGTTGCCGACGTAACTCAGATTAAGGGGAGAGAGCTTATCAAGAGGAAGGCGAAACTGGTATTGACAAAGATGAATCCCGAAAAGGTCAATGATGCAATTGCATCGATATACAAAGGTATTGTTGAGATTGCAGAGATTGATTGATGGTATGATATCGTTTCCCTAATCATCATTCTTGTCCTTATATCCTTCTTGCCGGACACAGTATGGATGAGCGTATTGGCGGTCTTGACCATTAAGTTCGCTCGGACCATTGCCATGGCTTTGACCATCAGCGATTTTACCAAGTCATTGGCAAATCGATTTCTATTGCCCGTTGTGAAGGCTGCCGTTCCTCGAGAGTATCAGGTGCGTGTGCTTGCGTGCGTTGCTTTTTCCTTGAGAGGACGAAGGATGATTGATTGATTTGCACACACTTTCTTATTCTTTTCCCTGTTCATTGAAGAGATGGTGTCCAGTTATGCTGGACTGGCTGTGTAAATCTATCGGTATTTCAGTTGCTTGGAAAATTCAGACTGTGATATCGGCATTTACTTCGGCATTGGCTGGCGGATTAATCATGTCTCGAGCCATGTTGCTCATTTTCTTCCATGATACAAAGAAACACGAGGACACAAATGCAGATGAAATCGCGTCCTATGTCTTTGCAACGGTTGGATTTTACTTTCAGTATTCTGTGAGTTTCAGTACGCCTTTCCCACTCAATATTCTTCTCTTCCCGGTAGAAATGGCGGAATATTACATTCGATGGGCCGTGACGAACTAGATTGATGTAACGATCAGGGTTTGGGGAAGATGTATTCAATCGGCGTGGAAGGAAAAGTCATGTAGTTTCGAAGGTGATACGTACTGCTATGAAATAATATTTCCTGTCGCCGTAATACATGTACCTCATTTTCCAAGATCACAACTTGTTGGCAGGCAAGAAAAATGAAAGAGATTTCGAGCACTGTTTCTGCCGTGTGGCATAGATTCCACAGTGGTATGAGCACTCAGCATTCTACCGAGCGAAGTAATATCAATTTCTATCCTGTCCTGTTCTGATGGAGAATGGTGACCATAACTTCTAGATAACGGAAATCTCTTGTGTCGCTTAATTGCCATTATTTTAAGCATACTATACACTGTACAACATTGCCACTCTTCTTCTAAGCTAACTACCTGACCAATCTAGTATAATTCATCCTGTAATCCTGCTGTCCGCTACTAAACAAGTTCTCGCTCTGGCCAAAATCTTGGGCGTCATCTACTTGAATGAAGCAAATCCACAAGAATCAGTGACGGGTGCACCTCACAGGATATCCTTGATCGGTGATGTGCTGGTTTTGGCACACGAGGTCGATAAGAATCTTCGTACTTCGTCATCATCGTCTCTGTGTGCAAAGCACGATCGTGGTCATCAGCGCCACCGAGAGAGAGAGAGGAGCCACCGTCATATGTCTTGGTGAGGACCATTATTGGCTTGTTGCTTACAGGTTCCATGTTTAACGGAATCAAATAATGTCTGTTAACACTGGAGAGATTGAGGAACGATGTGGTGATAGTAGAAAGTGTGGATTGAGTTGGATAAGGGGTGAGGGGGGTGAGTAGAGTGTTAGTCGTGTTGCTCTTATGATGTGGTAAATCTTGAATCTGCCCTGCTTCTGCAGCTGCTGCTGAGTCACCGAGGTATCTGTATCTACACAGGTTGAAAACTAGTTGGGCTCGTGCCAGTTCGTGCGAGTCGTGTTGAGATAGACATCTCAAATATTATTCTTGGTGCAAATTTTTCGGTTGCTCAAATAATAGAGTTTCGGTTCCAAACCTTACTCAGCTGTTTTAGTACCTGAGGTGGCAGGAAAAGAAGAGTGGGTCACACTTGGTGACCAGTGACGCAGTCGACAAATCCATACAGATCCTCTGTCACACCCATATCTCTTTTCTGGGAGGGTACGTCATTAAGACGGATGAGAATGTCTAAGGATTTGTGACAGTCTGGATGGAACAGTCATGAATGAAAGGGAAGGGTTGTGGGGCTGATGAGGGGAGGAGGGAAAAATGAAAAATTGGGAGGACAAAATGAAAAATGCACCTTTTTGTCCAAGGAGAATCACATTGGATTCATATGGATATGTGTACTAGTAGGTAGGGCCCAATCGGAGAGGTTTTGCGACAGGTGGAACACTACTTGCAAAATAAAAATTGGTTATGTTGGCAACTATCATCTTAAGCTCACTATTTTCCTCTCAACTCAATCGTAACGTCTCCACTCCAATGTCATGCAGGAAAAAGCGATGGGCAACACGTTGCAGAACCTTCTTCTTGCGTATGCATTCCTCGCCATCAGAGCCCAATTCATACAATGTGCATAAATTAAATGCCACAGCCTCCGTTAGGTACAAGCATGGATCATCTCTTATCAACCCTTCTAGTTTTTCGACTGCCATGTACATACTTCCAGAGTACAAAAGGCATAACGAGAGGTTGGTTACACATTCCACAGTGAGGGATTGCTCTACGTTGAAACCTAATGCAGGAGACATCAAGTCTCTCTGTATGGGGAAGTAAGATTGAAGTGCAACGGGAGAGATGATAGGATCCAGTGTTTGACGCTGTTGTTGGTGCAATGCATCACTAAAGAACTTGGCGGCTTCCGTATACTTGAGACGGGCAAATTGAAGTAAACCCTCGTTGACCTGAACGCGTATGGGAACTTGACGAACAAGCGCAAATTCTTTAGTCATGCGAGATAATGCCGTCATAATGCTCCCTGCCGACAGACGGAGGTATTGCAGCTGAGACTGAAGTTTCGCTGCATGTTTACGCACATCCTTTTGAATCGTTTCGGCCGCAGAAACTGCACCAGTTTGCAATAAAATAAGCAGCTGACGCGAAAGCAGTTCCACATGAGCGGCCGTAATTATGACCTCTTCCATATTCTTACGCTCCTCAACGATGAGAGTACTCCCAGAGCTGGTAGTATAAGTCATATTACACCACCATTCCACCTCTCTCTGCACACCACACTGCAGCCCCTGTAACATGCCCTGACTAGTATGCAATGCCAATCTCCATTGTCGACTCCTAACAAATGAATTGAATAGTGCATTGTCAATTGCACCTCTCCAAATCTCCAAACTCTTTGAAGTATTCCAATACTCCACTCGTACTGCTCGATCGCGTAAATCGTACAATACATCCATAGCCTGGGATGATTCTTCGTTGGTCAAAGCAGTAAATTGAAGTTGTTGTGCCACCAGTAAACGTAGACCAAATGGTACCCAATTGGGCAGGGCATTCGAGTGATGTGATCGTTCCATCCGTGTATTCGAGATGGCGTTGGCGGTGTTAACAGTTGTGGTAATCGACTGAGTTGCAGTCGACTGTTGACGACCGGGCAGACAGGGCATCAATCCCAACGAGGTACCCTCCTTCCTCAACTCTTCGAAGCGTCGTAGTTTCAACAAGGAGATGAATCGAAGCGCGATGAACTCACATGTCTCTTTCTGGAGAGTATTCATTCCTTCTTCCTCTTCTAATTCTGGCATCCCGTCCCCCGTACTGCTCCTACCACCATCGGAGGGCTGCCCAATTACTAAGCCATCCCCCGATGACGAGAAGGATGGCGATGAAGATGCGGCATGAAGTAGCTCGTTGAATAAGGTGCAATGACTCCGTGATTCACTCCCGCTGCCTCCCCCGGCGTTGCTCCCGATGTCGGACATCAATACATCTTTCGTCAACTGCACCACATCCCCCCATGCTCTTCTTAAGGCAAGCGAATGACATTTCTCTAGTAGGGATTGATTGGAAGGTAACTTTGATGGGTGGAGCTTGTACGCATCGGTGTTGGCTGGTTGCTGCTCCTTGGTGGTGGTAGTAGTAGTGGTTGCGACGATGTTGGCGGTAGATGATCCTCCTCGTAGAAAGAAATCCACCTCTTCCTCGGGTGACAACGGAGTAGTAGTAGTCGTTGCCATCGCTTCAAATCGCTGTTTGCCACTAATAACAGTAGGAAGGTCTTGCTGCGGTTGTTGTTTGGTTGGCGAGACTGATTGTGGAATCGGTTGCATTCCCTGTGATATTGCCGCTTGATGTTGATGTTGCTGTTGTTGGGGATGGTGTGATGATGAAGGAGACGCATTTGGTTGCTGGTGATAAGATACTTTTGCCGTGTTGGTATTGGAAGCAGTGAAAGCCTGCTGTTGCAGCTGCAGCCGAGCATACGATGGATGACTCTGTGGTTGCTGATGCTCCAGGGGATGATTGGCAGTAGTTTGTGTTGTTGAAATAAGTGGCGGTTGCGACGGCGGTGTAAGTAATTGAGGTTGCTGAGATAAATAGGAGTGAGGCAATGGCACAGTGTTGTGTGGCTGCGGCCCAACCGAATTATCCGGCGCGTTCATCATCCCCGCACTTCCACTACCATCAATTCCGATAGCAACATGATCGGAGCTTTGGCGAGTCATCATAATTGGAAAATCAGAGGTTTGACGAGTCATTACCACTGGATCAGTGGTGTGGGAAGCATTCGTAGTAATTGCCGATTGCGCGTGCCCAACTACTAATCCAGTGCCGTGAGGGTGGCGTGCCGTTGCCATGTTCGCGTTGTTGTTATTCAAATCGGTGCCGATGCCGAGGGAGATACTACTACTCGTCCCCTCAGAGAAAGATGATTGCAGTGATTGTTCTAGTCCTCGTGAGGATGGAATAGATTGCGCATGAGGGCTAGGAGGAGGAAGATGGTGTGCGGCGATGCCACGTGAATATTTGCTAACGGGGAAGGCGGATGCCGCAGTGGTCGTAGTTATCGTTGACGTGGGAAATGTGCGAATGGGTGCCGAGCGCGCAATGCCGCCACTAACAACACCTCCACCACCCGATGATACTGAAGATGAAGGCGGAATGGGCGGAGGAGGGTGTTGGTGTTTGGATTCATTGTTGTTGGCCGAATAATTATTATTGTTCATGGTATTGGATGGCGTGCGGGCGGGCATTATCGCAGCTACCTTAAGTACCACACAGAGAGAGTTGAAAGTTAAAATAGATCGGAAAAAGGGAAATTCGACCGAAACTAAAGAAATCAACCTACAAGGAATCGATCCGAAATAATATGAAATATGAAATCAAGGACATATGGATCTCTACACCGTCTGTCCGGTGGAGTATGCGGACCCCCC
>JALLBB010000210.1:0-19978 GCA_036939735.1 Discostella stelligera | reverse complement strand
CATCACCGAAGAAACACTGCTGGAGACCATTCGTGCTTGGAATCACGATGATGCCATTCATGGAATATTGATTCAACTTCCACTTCCGCCAAACATCAACGAAGCCAGAATATTGAGCGCGGTGCTTCCCTCCAAGGACGTCGACGGATTGCACCCCGCCAACGTCGCGCGTCTCTTCCACACCGCCACTCACGACGCTACCAACGCCGTCGAAAAATTGGATTGGAATAACTTGGAATCCATCCCATTCCACATTCCGTGCACTCCGCAGGGCTGCGTGGAACTTCTCGATCGATCCTCGATTTCCATCGAGGGAAAGCACGCCGTGGTCGTCGGCCGATCGAATTTGGTGGGATTGCCAGTGGCCATGCTCTTGCTCCATCGGAACGCTACGGTGACCGTCGTTCACTCGCGGACCGCCGACATCAAANTCCCGGCGGGGTGGGACCCATGACCATTGCCATGTTGTTGCGGAATACGTTGAATAGTTGGAGGAGGGCTAGAGCAGCAGCAGCTGCTGCTGCAGGCACCACGGACATCTAGTGATGCTTGGGAATGCGCTTGGATATCAATCATGTGTCGGAATTCCAGAGTCTCGGAGGAAAATAATGATCACGACGACCCTGCACACCATCCAAGCAAAGCACTGCATGTCTTATAAAAAAATCAATCGCTACTATTTGATTACTCAATATTCTGGCGACGTATCATGATAGATGGGTCATTGGGTCACCACATGTTGTCTTCATGATAACATGCATTCAATATCGCTGGCTGTCTTTGTCACATCTTCCTTAAACGGTTGCTCCACCTTCCACCTTCCACTTCCCACCCTTACAGCACTTTGTGTCATCATTGCAGGTTTCACCCTTCAAAGCACAATTGACTACTTCAGAGCAAAGAACTGCAGCTTCACACCCAACACCTATGAGATTGCAAACCTTATGGCACCCCCATCCAGTCAGGTCTGGCCGCCACTACTTATTATTCCTAAAAAATAAAAAAAAGGTCATGACTTAACTTCTTTCATGTGGCATCAATATCGCGGGAGCTTTGACTCGAGAATCGTTGACTCTCGCGCAGGAACAACAGAAACTCACAAGAAAAGCGGGGAGCGGTGCGCAGACAACGTCACCGACCATCGAGTTCACAATGATGGGCCGGCACGGCACAGCCACAGCTTCCATTGCTGCCGAAACGCAGTTAGAATCAGCACCCATCCCGTTGGGAGAGCGCTGTAGAAGTTAGTGTACCGCATACGCGGTTAGCCTCTCCAGTTTAATCTCTAAGTAAACTCATCGCGTGTTGTTGTTGTTGACCATGGGCAACACCCCAAGCAGCAGCAGCAGCAGCAATACCGACGTCGCTGGCCAACCCCAATGGGCTGTCACCTCCAACAATAGTAGACTTGGAAGTGATAACAGCAATAACGACGATAAAGGGAGTAGCGGTGGCAGTAGTGTTATTGTCTTCCGCTTGCCACTTTATCGCGGGGAGAGAAATGCATTTCTACCAACCGATCACTCAACCAATGTCATTGACTGCGAGTGCACCAGTACCGGCGTAGCACCGCCTCCAGTCCTTTCCGTGGAGACCAATATACCAAGTGTTGCCGAGGATGATGCACCAGAGATAAGTCCCCTCGGTGATGTTGTTCATGATGGGACTGCCAGCCGCGTCACAAATGTTGATGAAACATCGGTACCACAGTGTCGATTAGACGAACGCACATCCCTCGATAGTAGCCCGCCCACAGTCATTAGCTCAAGTTGCGATTCAAGTTATGGTACTTGCACTTCAACTCTTTCCTCGTTACAGAATTTTCGCAGGGGGAATGCTGATAGCGAACAATCTAACAAGTCTCAATCGGGTTGGTTTCACTCCGTCCAACAGGGTCGCACACAGGTTAATGTCAGTGGCTACGATATGAATCAGAAATCCCTTACAACTAATGCAACCCAACATACATTGCCAATTTCTCATCCCAAATCTATACTAAGCTCATCCAGCTCAGGTATTGGAATATTTGATTGCATCAAACCTCAAATTTCAGCTACACCGCCAATACCACCACCGCAACCACCAGCTTCAGGACGTGATATAACTCGACAGAACGATGTCAGCACAGCATCATTAGCATCGCTCTTTGAATCATGTATTCGAGGTCAAGAGGAAAATGACAATGAATATATAAATGATGATCTATCATCTGGACGCGGTAGCTATCACGATGGCTGCAAATTCTCAAAATCGATTCACCAGCGGAGCGGCAGTAGTGGGAGCGTGACCTCTCGGGCCAGCCAAAATAGTCGCAACTCGTATTACCACAATACAAGGAGCAATCGCAATTCCAAGGCATCTTTGATCTCTGCATTTTCATCCACATCACATGTTTCATTGTATACGGAACAAGAAAAGAATATGGTAGATGGAGATGAACCGACATATGAGAGTGACTTGCGACGGGTACGAGATTATCATGGTGAGTTTGAGTATGTATCCGATGGCACAATGAGAATTTCTTATTTCATGTCTATAATATCGATTAATGCATTCTTGTCGGCAAAATGATTTTCAGTTGTAACAACTGCGGCATTGCCGTGGATGACGGGTACGGCTGTCAACCCTCTACTAAGGGCAGCATATTTGCTAAGAAGAAACAAAAAGTTACAAACTGAGCGGGGAAATGTCGAAGAAGTGAGGAAGGGTCAGCATGAGACTGAAATAAATTTCGCTAGAAGGGAAATAATGTCAAAACCAAATACATTCGAGTTCTGCGATGACAACTCTACATTCACGCAGGATGGACAAGATCTACAATCTCCCTGCTCGTTGGACTATTCATGCTTTTCCGCGTCCGAATTCGACTTTTCTGGTGTGCATGAAAGATGCATCATATCATCTCTGGGAGATGATGAGGAAGAGCCCTTACCCATGAGTCTTTTCCAAACTAATTGCGTTGTAGATGATGAAGGAAGAGACTGGTCATCTGAGCCAAATGCCAAGACAGGCCAGGTTACATTGGTTGTGCCATGGTTATCAAAGGCTAGTGAAAGGTGCAAGCTTTACGGTACTGTTTATTGTTCACAACAAGACGAGACTAGTAGAACGATGACGAAAACAAAATCCCTACCAATATTTGCGACCAAAAATGATCAAGAGGCTTACATTCGATCTTGGCTGGCTGAAGATGCCGGCATGCCCGAGGAGGCGAGTGAGCTGAATATCATGTGAGTACCCAAACCTTCAACAGGATGAGTCCACCTTCTGGCTCAGGCAATTTTGCAGTAATCTTCACTGTTGTATTAATTGTAACTTCCGTGATTCACTAGATTCTATCCAGCGCGATATCACAAATATTACAATTCCATTTTCGCTTTGGGCGACATCTGCGATTTGATCAGTGACGAATCCGCCGACGTTTGCATCCTTGAAGAGCCGGAGCATTTGAATTGGTATCGAGCTCCCGGTGAGTCGATTCACTTATGAAAATACAGAGTTCTATTTGTTGAATGTCAAACTTAGTCTCCAATCGAATATCCTCTCTTCAATGCAGGTTGCACTTCCTGGCGTGAGAAATTCTGTCATTGTGTCGGAATCATCCACACCAACTACAAGGCCTACGCTCGAGATCACGCTCCAGCCGGATTTTTGGCCGCGCCGCTGTTGGCAGGCGTTAATAGCCTTGTCGTTCAAGCCAATTGTCACCGCGTTGTTAAGCTCAGTTGTGTGCTACAAGAGTTTGCTCCAATGAGTGAATGCGTCGAGAATATTCACGGAATTCGACATGCATACTTGATTGAGGGCGAACGAAGGAGAATGTCCAGGACAGCGATAGCTTGTAGCACAAAACAGCGAAGAGCTTATTTCATAGGAAAGCTACTTTGGGCCAAGGGATTTGATCAATTGTTAGAATTGGAAGCAACTTTCCGGGGTACCGGTGATCACTTTGAGATTGATATCTTTGGATCAGGTCCCGACGAGTCTGAAATCAAGCGTGCCTTTTCCGGTGGTGGCACAAGTAGCGAGGTTAGTAGTCGCATCTTCACAAGGCTTAACACGTGTGGAAGTGATAGCAGCAGCAACAAAAACATCAAACGTCGTGGTTACCTCCCAGTCAATTTCATGGGCAAGGCGGACCACCTTTCGTTGGCTGGAGATGACTATTCTGTCTTTGTTAACCCCAGTCTAACTGAGGTGCTATGCACAACGACTGCCGAAGCCATTGCGATGGGCAAGTGGGCTGTGATCCCTTGTCATCCATCAAACTCATTCTTTGTACAGTTTCCAAATTGCCTCTCGTATCGCAATCGGAGAGAATTCGTCTCTGCCTTCAAGTATGCATTAATAAATGACCCACCATCATTATCAAGCGAATTGGCGGAACTATTGTCGTGGGAGGCAGCTACTACTCGGTGTGTCGAATCAGCCGCGATATCTAAAAGAGATTCTGCAAGAAAAGAACGACTGTTCAAGGCGAAGGCAGAGAAAACATTGAAGAAGACACTCAGTGAACTTTGGAATGGAGATCCGAGGTACTGAATTTTATCCAGCACTCGATTCCGATTGCGGAGCAAAGTTGTTTCTATTTTTGTATTTTGTGGTACCGTTTTGATATACCACGTCCGCTATTATTGTAATGATGAAATATTCTGAACACCTACGATTACGATCGTCGTACCCGATTCTGTGAAAAACTGATTATTTTTCGCACAAAATCTTAATGTTGGAGGCAACTCACACAAAACTCAGACAGTGACATTACACTTATTGCACACCTATTTTGTTTCATTTCTCTATGGCAAAAATAACCCTTCGCTCCCCTCAATCCCTGTGCAATTACAGACCGACTGGTCAATGTCGGCATGTGCTCCGCACCACAGAACAAAGATGAGGCAACCTTGATCCTTCGTGTATGATTGATGAATACTTCCCACTTCATTGTAACAAACTGAACCCTCTTGGATCACACGATCGACAAATTTCCCAGTACGTCCCAAAGAATGCATCTTTTCTCGCAATGTTTGCTTTAATGATTGAGCAACTTGCTCAACCTCGCCGTCGGAGGGTGGAATGTAGAGTTTACGACTATCCTTATCGTTAACTTCCAACGGGAGTTTTCGAGTCAGCACCTTCGGATTCACAGTTGCCCCATACAGGTACCTCTCCCAGAGATCGCCGACCACCGGAACGATCAGCTCCACGCTTGCATGGCTGTGGAGACGAAAACTGAAATTAGGTGGACATGCGAGAAACTGGAACTTGAGCGGATGCCCATTGCTCATTCCATTAGTCACTACTTCATTGAGAAGCGTCTTCGCGGTCATTGCATTCAGGATAGATGCACGAAATTGTGTACTACAAGTAAACATGGCTTTTGCAGAGCTGAACAATTCAGGTGGAGATTGACCCGTTGTAGACATGGGCAACGATGAAAATAGCGTCTGCATCACCTCAGAAGGAGGAATCATGAAAATGTCGCCATTTTCCAGCCAATATGAATCTGATTTCACCACACTATTCAGACTACTCAACCATTCATTGATCCGCGGCTTTTCTTGCTGCCAATGATCGACTTCAACACTCGGTAGTGCGTGATTACTCTCTTCAGTATCCCACGGTATCTTACTTAATGTATCGGGTAGAGAGAGCTTGAACATCACCGGGTGAACCAACGGATCCTGGTGGAGTTCGATCACACAACACCCATTCATCTCAGCAAACTCCCAGCCCTTCTCGATAGTTTCTGATATGACTTCTGCATCGCTAGTGGAGAGAACCAAACCGTTTGGGTATCCGTAAGCGGTGAATAAGTCGACATAGCTCGGCGATCCGATGTAACATCCATCAGCATTGAGACCTGGCCCCCAAACTTCATTCTGTACCCGTCCGAGTCTCGAATTGCAAATCACAACTACAAGAACATTTTTCGCACCGTGATCCCTCATTGTGGCGAGCTCATTGATGCTCATTTGTACTCCACCATCTCCGGCAACCACCAGTGTCTTCTTGTTATTGTTACCAATATCTCTGGTCGTTCCCCCTCTACCAGACGAGGAGGAGACCGACGCAGCAAGGCCTGAATTGATAGCGTACCCCATGATACCCAAGTGTTCGCTCTACAAGGAAAACCGAGGTAAGTTAAATGATTGATGATCATATTATTATGAGGAGAAAAGTACAATCAGAGAAACGCTCACCGTTAGGAACCTCTGTCCTCGCTTTGCCGGGAAGGCACTTGCCAACCAGAGAGAGTTATCACCAATATCCGCGCATATCACTGCATTCTCATCCAAATAGTCGCCCATCAGCTGGAAGAAGACCGCGGGGTGGCAATACTTCGTGCTAAAGATGCAGGGCGAGGTTGACAGCTCCTTCCCTACCAAAAACGTGCTCGGCGTCCCGATAGGCTTGAAGTAAGACTCCTTCCTCAATTCTTCCCACACATCACTTGCAGATTCCGGCTCGTGAACGTCCACATTGCTTTCAACATCGGCAACGGACTTACTCCGTTGCACAATGTCGGCAGCAGTCTGGGAGGATTGCGTCACCCTGCTCTCGTACGTTGTCGACCGCAGCAAATGACCCTCGAGAACCTCGATCACACTGCACAGCGTATCTTCCAGATACTCACAGGACAAGACGGCCTTCGGAGAGAAGCGCATACTATCGCCCGCCACGAGGCGTTCCTCGATCTGCAAGAACTTGCGCACCTGCAACCCGTGTCCGTCGGTAACGAGCTCCGTGTAGTCGCTTACGCATACTCCAACAACGGTATCGCAGTGCTGGAGCAAATCGACCGATCCTGCGGTGCCCGCATTGCCGTACACGCCGACGACACCGTAGGACAATGGATGATGTTCATCTACGGTGCCCTTGCCATCGAACGACGTCAAAATGGGCGCATGCATCAGCTCGGCAAGCCGCTCCACCAAATACCCCACCGCTTTGACATTGGCGCGATATCCACAAGCAAGTAGGACTCGTTTTCCGGACGAAATTTCTTGTCGCAACGCCATGGCAAACGCCTCGATCTGTACCGTCGACGCCGCGATGCAAAGCCTGGATTGAAACGCCGTACCCAAGCAAAAGTGCGTCCGCGCCACCACGCTCTCCTGCTGCACGTCGATGGGGAGCGCCAGATGCGCACATCGATTGGAGGTGAAGGCCATGGTGAACGCGTTGCGCGCCAGCGGCAACAGCTGATCGACGTGGGATACCGTCTCGGAAAACGCCAGTCCGGCCATGCGAAAGATGGACGATTGATCAATGTCCTGAAAATCGGAGTGGCGCGTTTTCCCGAGCGATTTCATCCCGGTGAGACACAGGAGCGGAACTCGGTCCTGATCGGCGTCGATCAACCCCGAGAGCAGGTGCGAGGCGCCCGGTCCGGACGTGGCCACGCAACATCCCAATGTGCCGTGAAGTTTCGCGTATGCCGCAGCGGCCATGCTGGCATTGACTTCGCATCGACAGTAGACCCAAGTTAGGGATGGGTGCGCCACGATGGCATCGATGAGGGGGACGATGGCGCCGCCGTGTCCACCGAAGATGTGAGTCACGCCGGCGGAAACGAGGGCCTGGCAGAGGAATTCGGATCCGGTCATGGAGCGGTAGTGCTCGGTGATGAGGACGTTGCCATCGTCGTCGTCGTCGTCGTCGTCGTCGCTTCGTCTTGTTCCGGTGGTGATGTCGGAGTCGCGGATGTCTGCCATGGTAAAAAGAAATGTCGTTGTCGAGTAAATGAGACTCCGGTCGGTCGGTCGGTCGGTCGGTTTTGGTTGGTCGTGGCGCTACCCTCTAGTTAAAACCCAAAGACCACTTCGTGGTTATCTCAATTCTATTCGTTCAACACAAAAAAATGAATTGATGTCGGTGTGGATGGGATGGAGTACTAATAATATATGAGATGGTAAAGTGCGACACTCGATACACCGTGCAAAGATTCGAGATATCTTTCACGAGATCCGTATTTTCTGAGTTCTTGATTATGGCGCGCCATTTTGAAAAAGGCGGGAAGGAGGAAAACAAGGAACCTACCTACGAAACTGAGCCGGCTGCGACGTAAAGAAGAACATACAGACACAGACGACGACCGACAGCATGAGCATGAACCATGAACCATCACTATCATGGTGAGAAGCTCCATCATGATGTAGACGGAAGTGACTTATCGGCACATATTATTCCCGCTCGCAAACGCTGCGAGGTGAGCAATTGAAGACTATCATACTCTTTCCATCTCTAATCATCACCGAATTTCGACCCACCAAGTCGCAGTCGCAAGGCAAGATTCGAACCAGAAGGAGAAGAGCGACATCGTCCGCTCTGCATTCGCAGTAGGAGAACTTTGCACAGGAAGGGAATAAAAAATGGGTGAAACAGAGACAGTGAGAATGAAGCAGACAAAAATGGCAATCATTGACTATAACATGATCATTCCCTTCCAATTATTGGAAAAAGCTGTAGCTGCTACCCAGCACACCATCGATACACTGTTGATAATATTAGCGAAAAAGATGAAGGGCAGCAATTCATCCAAAACTTCCTCCGTATCGACATGTTCATCCACGTCCACACATTCGGAGCAAGACAACAGCAATCATGATGGCAACGAACCAACCTACGAGAGTGACCTGCGACGTATACGAAATTATCATGTCGTAACCACTGCCGCGCTGCCTTTAACGACGGGTACGGCGGTGAATCCTCTATTAAGGGCGGCTCATTTGCTCCGAAGGAATAGGGAGTTGCAGATGGAACGCGATATGATTCAATTCTTGAATATTGGCATGTGCCATCGGATTGCGAGTCACAAGGATGCTTCCACTGAAATGGTCGTAGGCGGTGAATCAAGTGAGTCACCTGGAAAGGAAGAATCATCATCGACGGATTATCAACGCGTCGGCACAGCTGCGAACGAAGCGAGGACTGGCGTGAAAGTCGATCTCGAAGGACGAACGGTGGACAGGATTGATCGCTGCCCTACTAGCCCTACTTCGTCGCAGTCTACTCCTCAATCCTACGACGATTACTGTTTCACCGCCGCGACCGAACAGCTCGGCATCACCTCGAGTGCAGCTCATGGCAGTCACCAGCCATCTATTCCGGATACTATTGAGAGAAATATCGTGGGAGAGAGGGGCGAGCCGTCTGATTCGTCCGATTGTGAGGATAGCCCTGATTGCTACGACCAGAAGCAACATGCCAAGGCAGGTCAAGTTACCCTGGTCGTGCCGTGGGTGACGGATGCCACCGAAAGGCAAAAGCTCTACGGGACCGCTACCAACTCTTTGAGACACGACGAGGCACCTGGAGTCACTAATGCGATGACGAACATGCCACTGTTCACGGTCCAAGAAGAGCAAGAGGCGTACATTCGATCGTGGCTGGCTGAAGATGCCTGCATGCCTGAGGAGGCGAGTGAGCTGAATATCATGTGAGTAGCCATCAAAGGACTTTGCTCTGCACTGTTGGTCATCCAATACACTCAATTCTTTCTCTTTCGCTGCATTTTCCATTGTGTATCAGGTTCTATCCAGCCCGTTTTCATTCGTACAAAAATTCCATATTCGCTCTGGGTGATATTTGTGAAATGATCCCCGACGAAACCGCCGATGTGTGCATCCTCGAAGAACCGGAGCATTTGAATTGGTATCGAGCTCCCGGTGAGTCGATGCACTTATACGAAAACGCAGAGTTCCAAGTATCAAACTACTCATCTCCTCGAATCAAATCTCATCTCTTAAATGCAGGTTGCAATTCCTGGCGCAACAAATTCTGCCATTGCGTCGGAATCATCCACACCAACTACGAAAAGTTCATGCGCAACCACGCTCCTGCCGGATATTCCTCCTCATCATTGTTATCGAGCGTGAATCATGTCGTGAGGGCGAATTGCCACCGCGTCGTCAAGTTAAGTGGCGGCGCGCAACAAGAGTTTGCACTCGCGAGTGAATGTTGTATCGAGAATGTTCACGGCGTTCGAGAGGCGTACTTGCTGGAGGGCGAGCGACGGAAAGTGGCAGCTGCGACGTCGAGGGTGGTGACGCGGGGTAACACCAAGCGGCGGTGGATATACTTCGTAGGGCAGCTGATCTGGGCCGAGGGATTTGATCAGTTGTTAGATTTGCAATCTGCCTTCCGGGAACGAACCGGCCGTTACTTTGAGGTGAATGTTTACGGATCAGGTCCCGACGAGTGTGAAATCAAGCGTGCCTTTTCTGGCAATGATCCAGACAATGACAGTGGAACCATCTGGGGCTGGTGCAGCAGTAAGAATAGACGTCGCCCGTGTCTCCCAGTCAATTTCATGGGCAAGGCAGACCACCTCTCTTTGGCTGGAGATGAGTATTCCATCTTTGTCAATCCAAGTCTCACTGAGGTACTATGCACAACGACTGCCGAAGCCATAGCGATGGGCAAGTGGGCTATCATACCAAAACATGCTTCCAACGCATTCTTTGAACAGTTTCCAAACTGTCTCTCCTATCTCAATCGTAGAGAATTCGTCAAACACTTGCAACATGCACTGATAAATGACCCACCGTATCTATCAGACAAACACGCGAACCTCTTGACGTGGGAGGCAGCAACAACTCGGCTTTTGAATGCAGCTGCCATATCTAAAAGAGATGCGTTAAGGAATGAATTGGCTGAATAAGAGGGGAGGGAATGAGTCTAAAAAGTGGGACGGCTGTGTCGAATCATTGTTCAGTAGTTGTACGATGTATCTGCCAAGTTCAATCTGTTTTCAGTTTATTAACCGAATACTTATAATAACGTGTAATTGTGTAGTTGTAGTGACTTTGATGGAAAAGAAGTAGAATCTATGTAGTCATTTCATTGTCCATAATGAATATGCAAAGATGTAATTCATTTGATGTTCTTTTACCCCAAGGTTCTTTCACAATATCAAATAATGGAAGACTCGAATGCAGATTCTTCTCATACGTAGATGCAATAGATGTATATCATTTTGAACAGGACGACTTGTGTCACGAGAGTGGATGTGGTTCAATAACTTCAAAAAGAACAGTGATTACGGAGATGCATCTTGGAACTCCTCTAGTTCGATGCTTTCGAACTGGGCGAATATTTCAAATGGCGGAACTGCTCGTCAGGCGAAGGAAGATAGAGTCGTCTGATGGTTGACTAAAATGTAGGATGAATCAAATATCTGTCAAAAATAGTTCCTGAGTAGAATTGTGTTTCCCCAAATCCCCTTCCTCATAAGAAGTGAAAACAAGATCCATTCCCGAGCCTCAGACCTCCGATCGAGGCGGAGTAAAAAATAAGTTGGTAGGTGCACCCTCAGACTTCTCCTCACTGGCCACGATGTCATTTGCAAATTTTTGCACAATGACAAACTGAACATCCAAAGAGTTTGTGGCAGCAGCAGGAGTTGCAATTGTAGAAGTAGCAACGGCACTGGAAATATCTGCCGAGTATGATCGGATGGAAAACGTCGTGAGCGAGGGGCACGAGTGCGGCGTGGCAATGGAGAGGTCGGATGACGACGACGACGACGAGGAGGAGGAAGAGAGAGAAAAGGTGGCCACCGATCCTTCCTCGGGGTGGTAATGGACGTGGTCATTGTCCATGATTTCGTCCTGATCACCAACTCCCTTGCCTTGATCATTCACTCCCTGTTCCTGGTCGTCTTCGTCGTGAGGATGGTCGATCAAGAACAATCTCGACCTCTTCGTCGGACGACGAGGCGGTATCCAATATTTGCTGGACGTGGGTAGTAGACTCACGTCGAAAAAAATTGGACGACCAGTAATCCCACCACAAATGCTACTACTACCTTCAGTGCACGACTGAGGAGTAGGAGTATCGTCGTGGTGGCAGTCGAGACTGCGCTTGCGAGGGGCCAATGATGGACTCTTGACAACAGCATGATTGTCACTGGTCCTCTTGGTGCAGCTGGTGATGCCAGCAACTTCATCGTCGTCGTCTTCCTTGTTTTCATTCCCCTGATTGATGTTATTGTTGTGGAATAGTAGCGCACTGCCGGTGATAGAAGTGAGTGTTTCATCATCACCCTTCTTCTTCAGGGTCGGTATCTTGGGAGGGCCCGCGGATTGTTTCGAAGTAAGGCGAGTGGATGGCGGAGATGGAATGGGAGGCAGCTTCTTATAAGTGGGAGGTTGATCCTGTACTACCACTATCTCCTCGTCCCTCTCGGCCTTGGACGGATGAATATTTGCCGCGTTGGTGGTGGTAGCGGCGGTGGTATCATGTGTCGTCTCGAAAAGGGAGGTCCCAGTTGCTACAACACCTACCGGTGCAAGGGGAGGAAAGATACTCCCACGATGGCGAGTACCGGCGGGAGGACCTCGCAAGTCAGTGTTGGGCGTTCTCCAAACAATGGGGGAGAATTTGGCATTGCTGTTCATCATGGTCATCAACATGATACTTGTCTTTTCCTCCTGCCCAGATGGAGTCTTCCTGACATCATGATTCCCCTCTCCTCCTCCTTTCTCATCCTCCTTACCTGGGAATGATGGGATAGTATGACCTCCTGTAGCGGCAAATGCTGCTTGAGGAGGAGGAGGCGTGGAATGGCAATTGACATGATTTTCCTCAACGTTGCAGTTCGCCATTTGTTTTCCTCCTACTGCTCGCACGCGGCAAGGGATTGGACGAATCACTGAGCCGTCATTGAGATCTTCCATGGTGACCTGGTTGTTCCTTGTCTTGTTTGCATCATCCTCGTCATCGTCATCTTGATCGTGGAATGATGACAATTTCATCAACGCTACGAATTCTGCGAATTCCAGCTCCTGTTCCTCTTCCTTATCATGATGATACTTGTTGGCGGGAATCTCTTGATCTAGACTCGCAGCACGATTGAACTGCTCTTGAGTCGATGCCACCGCTGCCAATGCCGTGGAGGTATGGTTCTTGTCGTTATGGCCAACAACACCAACAGGAGCCTTGTCAATGACGCTCGTGTGAGATGATGTTGTTATTACTAGGATGCTGCTGCTGTCATTGGTCATGGTCATCACTAACGACGGCGATAATATAAACTGCTGCTGATCAATGATGATGCTAGTGAACTTAAACGCGTCGCCAGGATGTCAACACGGTCGTCGCTGCCGCCGCCGCCTTCGTTCTCTCCTACTACTCGATAATGATACTCCTTGTTGCGACAATTATAATATTTCACCACAATGCGAGGGGGTGTGTGGCCCCAAATGCTCGATACTTAAAGTGGCGTGCCCCACTACTACTACACTAATATTATTATTATTTATGATGTTGATCTGGGATAAAATAATGAGCAGGCAGGGGCAAGAGAGGAGCACATGCCGATTGCCGCTGCCGGAAGGAAGAGATGATGGGATGGGTGGAGAGCTAGCTGGAGAGGAGCTATGGTACGAGGTAGATAGCTAGAGAAAGGTAGGAGCACCGCTGGCGAGAGAGAGAGAGAATGCATGGAGAACCGCGCGTCTCCACAAGTGCACAGAGACAGTCTCGAATTCGAATTCGGACAACAATTTCTCGGACTGACAAAGTTAAAAGATAGTTCTTGGCTCTCGTATTCTCTTGCCTCGACTTCGCTTTCTTTGCCGTGGTGAGAAGGAGGTGTCATGACGACAGATGGCTAATGGGCTCTCTCGAGAAAGAGGGAACAGATGCTGCTTTCGTGTGAACCATCCAAAGGAGCTGACAACTGACAACTCATATCAACTCATGAAGTCATTGTTCGGAAATGACTACTCCGACTAGTGCGCTCCCTTCGTTGCAAACAAATCAAACCCGCAAGGATGATACTTAAGTACCTATCGTATTATTTATCGTAGGTAGATGAGTTAGTATATTGGAGATTGATTGGAGAGAGTAGTTTTAGTTTTTTTGACTACGACGAGCTAGCTGGGACGCGGTCAGGTCCAGGGACAGACCAACATAGTACGTACTACTACACCTGCCCGCTGATGACCTCTGATGACACAAGCAATAGATATCAATATCAACCATGGCGACGGATCCACAATTCCGTAGTACTAGACGACGTCCTCCCCCACCTCCACCAACCACGAAAAGCTCTTCATCCAACCCCTTTGATGATGATACCGTCGATAATGAAACCTACAATTTAAATACTAGTCGAAATGATGGTTCTGGCGGCAGCAGCGGCGGCATTGGGGGGGGAGGCAATTCTGGGTCTGGCAACAACCACGCTCGCTTCGACAAACAACAACGCTCCTCCTCCAATAATAACAACAACAACAGCAACAATTCTGCTCAAAGTGGTACACCTAACAGCAGCAGCACCGCCGCCAATCGCCACCACGCTGGGTCTGCCATCCCCCACACCACGACGACCTCCTCTACTTCCATACCCCATGATCCACTCCTGGATCTCTACGAACATCGACTCCAAACAACCATCGACTCCGATTTCTTCTACGATCCCACGCAATTCCAGGCATTGAATCGAATCATCGACATCATCCATGCCCAAATCGCCAGTCATGGCGGGAACATCACGGCGGGATCCATCATACGCACCGATAACTTCTCGCATTTGCCAACCTACCAAAATATCGTCAATCAACGCAAGATCGTCGAGGAGGCCATTGAACACATGGCCGTGAAGCATTGCGCCGACCTGAATTCGAGCGTGGCGGCGGTGGGGAGGATGAGTCGTCAGTTTGATGAGGCCAAGTTGCGGGTCAGGAATTTGCGTAGGCAGGTGAGGGATGTCAAGGATAGTTTGAAATTGGGGGATTTGGGTGGTGGCGGCGTTGGTGTGAGTAGTCATTGCTGTGGTTGCTGTTGTTATGCTTGGAAACTGAGAGAAATTTCACCTCCACTTTCGAGATCACGCTAATTTGTTTGCTCGCTTCTTGAATGGAAACGCAATTATAACTAGCCTATAATCGGACAAAATAGTAGCTCCTCGGCAAATCCCAACGAACCATCCAACGTCAATGCAGCGGCGGCGGCCGCCCAAGCCGCGGCACAGGCGGGTGCTTCGGCGCGTTCCCTACGTGAATTATGGCTCAAGAAGCTGGAATGCGAGGCAGTGCTGTCCCTCCTGGCCAAACTCGAAATATTGCGTCGCGCGCCTTCCGGATTCGATACGCTCATCCGCCCCCTGGACGGTGGACCGTGCAAAATTGGCGCCGCCGTCGTGGTGTTGTCCGAGGCACTCTCCATCGTCTTTAGCGATGATGTGGCATCCGTCCAAGCCTTTGATCGGATCGTCGATCAGTTGATGATAAGAAAGCAACGTGCGGAGGAAATTTTGTGGGCGACATTATTGGACGTATTGTATCGACATGGCGATAAGGGACAGAGTAAGGAGGAGGAACGACGACGACGGGAACGGATGGAACGGAGGGCTCGTGCCATGGAGGCGGCGGCACGGGGGGAGGGCGGTGGTGGTGGTGCCACTGCCAGTAGTAACAACTTGAGCATGATGGCGGAATTATCCGATGAAGATGAATCGAATTCGTACAATCAGACGTGCAATAGCTTTGAGGATGATGTCTCTACCAAGTCTGGGACGAGGTTGGGAAGTGGTGGGGGAGAAGGAAGCACGGGCGGGGGGAGCACGAGTGCGAATACTGCCACACCCTCCACAAACTCGGGTGGTGCACTCACACAAATGAAGCGCATGGTTGGACGTGCCATTCTCGAATCGGAAATTGATGTGGAGGGAGATGAACTTCGATGTCTCGAGGAACCGGCGGCATTTGGGACGACGCAGAATCTGTCTTACTTGCCGGCCTCGTACCTCTATCCCGAGCAAGCTCTTCCGCGTTACACAGATCCAGTATTGGCAATCCGCATCCTCGTGGAATGTCTCACCAAGCTGAAACGATTGGATGATGTGGAGCAGTATCTAATCGAGGGGATGGATCGTGAAATCCGCCAAGTGTCACAGCGAGAACAGGCCAAGACATTTGCCAGGTTAGAACGACAAAGAGGACGAGCAAGTTTGTCGGCCATTGGCGAAGGAGCTGGGGGCGATGGAAGGGAAGATGAAGAAAATTTGAGAGAATTTCATATTCATTTGAATAATCTTTTAAGGGCGTTCGGGGGTGTCATGACAAGGTTCTTACATTTGACACAAATCTTGCGACACAAGATTGTGAGTGACTACTGCCCCTTGCGTTCAATTATTATCATCGTCCCACACCAACCATTGTCTTGTGTAATACCTAACTTGCATAAAAGTGCTCTGATTCTTCGCTGGAGAAATTGTGTCCATCATATCCCATACCATCATCAGCCCTTCACACTGTCCTGGTGAACGCCGAGCTTGCTATGCAACGTGAAGTTAAGTTATTCGTATCGGCTTGCATCGCAGAATCAGATAAACCCAAAGACAAGCGCCGTCGGTCTCGAAATGCCATCAACATTGATTCATCGCAATTGGATGCCGAAAGTGGTATTTTTTCATTGGGTATTAATTCGTCGTCATTGGGTGGTGGGCCATCCTCGATCGATAGATGGAAGAAGTCAAAGGCAAATATTGTTGATTTACCTCCAGATCAGTTTGTGTCCAACGTACTGATTCCGCGAATGAATGTTGATCCTGAAGTGAGACATGCATTAACATTCCGTAGGAGTATTGCACGGTGGACGCACGAGATGTCCGAGGGGAGAAGAGAGCTTGCCACATGTAGTGGAGAAGATACTACATCCCCCATGCATCATAATGCTGCGTCAGAGGAGGGTGCTTTGGCCTACATGGATAACATCATCCAGCGAACTCTTTTACCTGAGATGCAGGATGAAGCTGTTAATGCGGTGATCCACTTTTTGGAACGTCATGATGCATTTGACCCGATCGCGAACGATATCTTCACCAGATACCCCCATCACATGATGCAGGTGGAGGCGGAGATGTCCGTTGCTTGTCAGGCGCTGTACACTTCTACTCGTCCTATATTTATGGCGTTGCACCGACTGCCGAAGGGAGGAGAAATGTATCTGTCTCTGGTGACCATGTTGGAACACGCCATGTTGACCTTCATTTCACGGATGAAGTCTCGAGTGAGCGAAGTGTGTCAAGGGAAGGTGGCATTTTTGTTGCTCGAGGATAAAAGGGGAAATCCCACGCCCCTCAGTCAACATATGGAACGCAGAAACTCCTTCACGCTACTTCAGCGTTTTTATAACGATGAAGACGATGTTGATGAGGTCACTGGAGCAGTGGAGCCTGCGACCCGCAGTGGAATTCTACCTTTAGCGCCATCAGGAAGCGATACCTCCCCGCGAAGGATTGGTAAAATGTCTAGCATGGACGGGCAGGGTGCACAGGAACGAGAGCTTGAACAGCTTGGAATTTTAACCAAGTTCACGGGACCAATGATGATTGAGCGTTCCACCCTTTGCACTGACGAGGAACTCATGAAGGCAGCATGTTTAGCAAACAGTCTTCTTCGGGTGGCAAGTTTACTTGACGGTCAATTGAGGAGCCGTGCAGGTGGTTGGGAAAAATCAACAAAAATAAAAGCCATACGCGATCTACAGAGTGCTATTAAAACGATCCGCTTTCATGGATTGCGAGTGGCTAAATTTTGCCGCATGGAGGTGCTTATACAAACGTAAGTATGACCTTGAATGGAAATTAGTACTTTTTAAGGCTCGTGATCACACTGAAATCTTTGACAATCTGCTGAGAAGTGCGAATAGGATGTCGGATATATGCAAGAGTTCTGTGCTTCAAGCTGAAGATGCCGTTCGGCTCCCATCATGTGTCAACAATCTCGGAGAATATCTCACTGCCACAAGTGATAATCTCCGCGAGGCTGGTGGAAATGCTATTGCAGCATTCAGCTTTTCGTATCTGGAACAGTACATTCCTTTCTTCCTCATGCATTCTGCACGAATCGTGGCAGGTGGTTCGGAACCTGTGTCAATGAATGGAATCGTTTCACTAGACAGAACAGGATCGGTCCTCTATCGTGATTTAAAGGGGGCAACCAGCTTTGAGAATTCGTTCTGGGACGAAGAAGCGGCCGCGAATGCATTCGAGCAATCAGCAGTTTTCATTAGCTTGATGGAGATCTCCATGAATGATTTGGAGTCACACTATCAGAGTAACCAAACACAGTATTCAGATGAGGATTATCACCTCATGTTTTCTTTTACTGGACCTCGTCGCAAAGGTGATGCGCAGCGATTCAAGTTGCTGAAGAGCCAGATGAAGGCAGATGGGAAAATGAGATGAGCACACATGCACGAAACGTCAAGAAAATCCTGCTGCGCTTTAGACATAACCCCTACACTAAAATAATAAAATGACACAATATTGCGGAAGCTATTCTTTAATCGCTTTTTGGCGAAAGTCTATCTTTCTGGAATCGATCGTTCCCTTATCATACGCCGCCTGATTCAATGTGATAGATTTCCGTGATCGATCAGATACGAGCTCGATGTTGTTCAACTTAAGCAGTAAGTGAGAGGACAAATTTGGAGTGGATTCGATTCACAAGATGAAAGAAATAATATCATGAACAACCTACCTTCAAAACATCATCTGCGATCTTCTTATGATAATCGATGAGTGCTAAATGTGCATTCTTCTCCCGCTCGAGGTGTTCTGGCGTCTTCACTTTACCTTGTACTTTCTCCTGCGCATGCTTGACAGTGTCAGTTCCTCCATCACCATCAATGTCACTGTCATCACCATAGGCCTCTCCCTTGCCTGCATTTTTTTGCGCTTTGTTCAACTTTTCCTTTAGTCTCTCCTCTTCCTTCCTCAGTTTCTCCTCCACATCCCTGTGCAAGCCATTTACAATCCCGAGTGCATACGAAAGCCGAGCATTTCCTGTTATCGCTCCCAGGTTACTCGCTAGCAACAACTTCTTCGATGGTGGTTCGACTTTATAGGCGGACGCCATTTGTGAGATTCGCTCGCCTGCCGTTTTATAAGCATATGCAGCCAGCTGGGCATTCGCAAGGATACCGAAGAACGTGACGGAACCTTCTCTCCAAGACTTTTCAAATGAATGAAAAGCTTCAACGTGGAAGTTCGAACTTACTGTCGTTATGAGGTCAATAAGCCAGCAGCGTTGAAATGTGAAAGGTTTTCTTGATTTCTTGTAAACAACTTTCACCGTCACGAGGCCTCCTTGTAGTGTAGAGCCATTGATATCGATGGTGGAGGAACAGTCATTAAATAACCCATGCTCTTGTAATAGAACGGCTTGATCCAAATTGTACCGTTCCATTAGCCTACGGGTATGTTCCAAGGCAGTTTTAGCCTCGTGTTCGTTGGATTCGCCATGAAATCCCGCGTTGAGCAACTTTACGATGCGTTGCTTGATGGAAGGGTTATTTTCATTGTCGTGAGGGATATCAGTATCATGATACTGAATGGATCTCGCTCCTGGGCGAATTGGCATGTCTTTCTCATCAATGAGTATCTCGATCAAGCAAGATGGTGAACGGCTGGGATATACCTTCTTTCTTTTTCCAGTCGTGCATCGTTTTATCTCTGCGTCGCTCTCGTCGGATTCATCAACCCCCTCTGCATCATCTGAATCTGTCAGTTGCGGAAGTTCTTTGTTACGGTTAGCCATGAATGCCCCCGTGCCATCCTCTATATGAGATGAATCATAACCAACAATGTCACACAAGTCAACCCCGGGTTTTGTCATGGAGTTTGTTGTCGAGTGAGCAATGCCCGCTCCGGACAAAGATGTAGTAGGTGCTGTTTTAAGTGAAGATTTGACAGAGAATCGCTTAGCTGGCTGCTCATCTTTCGAGGAACAAACAGGCCGTTTCTTGGTTCCATTTGCGATTTGAGGTGTGAGTACGGAGCTCGCTTTGGCTTTCAACTTTGTAGTGCTATTTTCACGCGCTCGCCGCCCTCTTCTGTCCAAGAAAAGCTTCCAAATAACCTTGAGCCTTCTTCCAATACACATCCCCTACAGTGATACGCAATCGATGCTCCATGCAAGAATGGGACATGGGATCACCGAGTTTTTTCTTCTCGTAGCATTCT
>JALLBB010000209.1:0-19462 GCA_036939735.1 Discostella stelligera | reverse complement strand
AGCTGAAGAGAGGGAGAGAGAGATATACTATGATTGCCGCCACTGCCACCGCAATAAATTGAAATAGATAGTCAAACTCATCTATCATCATCATGGCTCCGCCAGCAGCTATCGAATCATCCGAAGCAGCCGAGACGGCAGACGACATCAATGGAGCGATTGACGATGGAACGGACGAAGTTACAACAATCAAGGAGGTAGTAGAAGCAGCCCCCCAAGCCCAGGAGGACCATAGTATCATGTCTTCGGCGGCATCGGCAGTTCCAGGCGGCGAGGAAGGCGAAGACGGCAACAACATGGAATACGTGAAATTGTCTCCCCTGGACGTGGAGAATCAACGGCGAAATCTTAAGGATATGCTCTTGAATAATCCTTCCGCAACGCCGCCGCCGACACTTCCCGCAGTAGTAGTACCTGCTAATAACACCACCGCTGCTACGACTACGACTACGACGACTCCTTCTTCTTCTCAAGTATTCGGCGACAATGGCGGGGCACAACCACAACCACATTCGGCGCTCCATCGAGATGAATACAGTGCCCACTACTACAGCATCCAAGAGGAAAACGACCACCACTTGGATCCTCCTCGGTATCATCGCCAATCCTCCGCCCTGGAATCCAATACCACGACGGCGAATAACTGTCGTGCGAGCGGTCCCTTTCGCAGAAAAAATCGACTCCCTCCACCCAATGCCAAATCGCCTTCGTCGTCGGGTCCGGGAGGAGGACGACATTCCCATCCGCGCAAATCTCCCTACAAGAGCGAGGTGGCGCGGCTGCGACACGCCGCCTCCGCCTCGGCTCCCCTCCCCATCACCATCAAGGACACCACCGCCCCTCCCGACACCGCCTACTTCTCCAAACAATCGGCAAAGTTGAAAGACGCCGTGCTCTCCTCCCTGGGCGAGTTCCTCGCCGGCGCCTTCGCCGACGACGAGGAGAACAGCGGATCTTATTTTAGCGACGAGCTCCTGGAGCAGCTGTCCTCGTCCGATCCGCGCCTGCGGGGGGTGTGGCTCCAGGCCAAGAACCTGACCGACGACCACGTCCGACGGCTGTGCGACGCGCTGATCCGCAACCGGGTGGTCACCGAGGTGTGGCTGCCCTCCAACAAAATCACCGACGTCGGCGCCGGGCACGTCGCCCACATGCTCAAATTCAATCGACACGTCCGGGAGCTGTTTTTGGGGAACAACGACATCGGGCCCAAGGGCGCGGCCGCGCTGGCGGCCGCGCTGGCGCGGGGAAATGGTACGCTGACGGCATTGGGATTGGGGGACAATCGCATCGGCGTCGAGGGGGCCGGGGCCTTCGCGGCGGCGCTGCGGCACAATCACGTCCTGCAGACGCTGGATATTAAGAACAACGGCATACCGCCCCGATCGTCGATACGGAGCCTGCTGAGCAAGATGCTGGAGTTCAACCTGTCGGATCCGTGGGACGAATCGCTGGTGCTGGGGCTGCAGGAGGAGCTTTCCGAGCTGGTGCGCGCCCTGCCCTCCGAGGAGGCGGAGAGGGTGGTGGGGATGGCCGAGGAGGCGCTGAAGACGGCGATGCTGTGCATGAAGCGGGGCGATAGGGTCGGCGCCGCCGAGGCCGAGAGCGCGTTCATCCGCATTTGCACCACGGGAAAACCTCCGGTGGATCCGCCGGGAGTGATTTTGGACAACGAGAGGAGGCCGACGAGACCGGTGGACCCGGAGGATGAGACCGGTGCGGAGTCGTCGGCGTTGGAGTTGGATGCGGCGGAGGCGGGGACGATCGAGGGTGAACACACGAGCGAAAATGATGTTGTTGGAGGTGTGGATGTACCGAAGGGGGGGGACGAAGCGAAGGAGAGCGAGGACGCTGACGAGGCGAATGGAGGCACTGAGCTTGATGCGAGTGTTGCAGCAGCAGGAGCAGCTGATGTGGAACAAGCGCCAAATGTCAAGGGGGAATGAGATGGGAATCTTTTGAGATGTTCGTGTCGTCAGGATATCCTGAAAATTGAAGAAGGAGACTTCCATTCAGCTGCAGCTGCAATAGCTCAGTCATGATGAGGTTGAAAATCCCACTTAAGGGAGTAACATTAGTTTGGGTTTATTACTTGTTAACATAAGAATAATGATCAGTGGTGCCCTGTATGCTGTGGACTACAGATGAAGAAGTGCGAGCTGATTCCAAAAACATCCTGATTTTTTTTGCATTCGGCAGGCTTTGGCTTGGTCTTTTTGGGTATTGTCCGGTCCTGGCAGACTCCACGTGGAGTTCACAAGGCTCTCTACATATGTAATCTCGAGAGAGGCGATCACGCACACCACCGCCGCGCCCACCTCAACTCAAACCACACAGAATCACATCCCCCCAGCTGACGCATTGAAAATCCAGAGAAGCATCGAAGCCGACGATTCTACTCGCACTCTTCTTCCTATCATCATTATCCTTATTTACCGCTCCGCAGCTAGCGATGGTGAATGTATTGTTCTCCACCAGCATATTGCTATTAGCAATATCCACCAACCATGAAGTCTTGGCCTTCGCCCCACCGAGAAAATCACCCATCCATCTCACAACATCCTCGCAGAAACTTCTCTTCCTCTCGCCGCACGGTAGCATCATGTCCGATCTGTCCTTTCTAATTTCCGATGCAGTCAATGCCGTCGCCGATGCCTCCTTAACCGCCGTGGCGCCCGATACGGAAGGATCTAGCAGTTCGTTCATGCCATCCTACTCCAACGCATCGTACTATACTACGTTGGCATTGTACGCGGCTAGCTTTCCCGGATTGTGGAGTCAGATCAAACGCAGCACCACTGCCAAAGTCAAGAGGAAGACCTATGTCAGGTGAGCTTGAATGTGATGCGTGGTTCGCACGTCGATCGCTTCGTGCCTTCGTCGCATGCGTCTCGGCAAACTACTCACTTTGCGTGCTTCTCTTTCGACTTTCGACTTCTTTCTTCTACAACAACAACAACAACAACTATGAATGTTCAAATTTTACAGTCCCGGCGAAGCCACCGAGGGAGGAAAAGAACTCCGACAACAAGCCGGAGAAATCATGGCCTGTGAGTGCCCGCAATGGCGTGTCCATTCCCATCTGTATCATCGTGCTTATTCTGCTTGTAAACCATTCAGATATGAAGGCCAATAATTATGAGGTTGCCGAGGCGGGAGAGACAATCGTCTTTCGTGGACTTGTCGCGCGAAGTACATCACAGGCATTCTTTCTCACATTTTGCACCGCCATCGGTTTGGCAAGTTTGGCATTGGTGCTACAAATTCAGTTTCAGGATCTAGGTAAGAGGGAGTTTCTACGATTATTATAGATGAATGCTTTTGCGTGTACTATCGGTGCAATATCAAACTAAAAACATACGTCCAAAACTTAAAACGCGACAACAACACCCCCGCTCGCTCCAGTCCTTCCTGGCATTGGCGCCCCGAACTGGTTCTATCTAGTCCTCCTATCACCCTATGCGGGAATTTACTACTGGCGATCGGGCGATCGTGTCGACGACATGAAAATTAAGCTTGCCACGAACGACGATGACACAATGAACGAAATCACAATCGAGGGGAACGATGAGGAGATTGAACGCATTTGGAGAACGTTGAATTTGCAGGAGAAGGGCATGGTGCGGGTGGAAGGAATCATCGGATAGAGAGATTTCAACAATTGCAATCGGGATATTTGCAACAAACACACGATACCAACACTTGTATGATATAGCTTATTAGTTATTTAATGCAATTCGAGACGTTTTATTGCGGTGATTGACTTTCCCAGTAGAAACACCATATGTGGTAATGGGTATCTCATGAGATCTCTGGAGAGAAGTAGGAGAAATTTTGACTCGACTGCAAAAGCCGCCTTAGCAGTACAATTCACAATTCTACATCTACAACAACTACCTACTATTATCTACTAGGTACTCTCGAGATCATCTTCTTCTCTGCAACACACCAGCTCCTCTTCTTCTTCTCTTGAGAGATAGCAAGAGTATACAATCCTCCGTGCCGTCACCCATAGCCCCTTAAATGCCGAAAGAACGCAAGCGTCGGAGCAAGACGGTTTCCTCGTCCAAAGCTAGGTGCGGTTCCATTGAAGAACAACTTGAGCGGCAGCGACAGAAGCAGCAATCCACGGCGGCGGGTTCACCCAATGAAAGCAAAGTGTCACACAAGGTTGCGTCAAGCGTGCCCACACATAGAAATAGCGAACGCATGACTGCTGGCCTTTTTCAATATGATCCAATTCGAAAAAGATATTTTCCAAAGTCCATATTCACATCTCATGGAAATTGTGATCCGTGCGCACAACGAATCCTAAAATCAACTCCGGGGGATAAGGCGACTGGCTCAAGTGTCAATATACTTGAGAATGAGCAATTGCGTCAATGGAGTGGTAGTAATATATCGATGAAAGATGTGAGTAGGGTTGTGTTCCGTGGAATCTGCCTGTCGGAGATATACAAAAGGGAAGAAAATGCATTACAACTTGAACGAATGAGGAAGAAGCTTCGCGACGATAGCAGACTGTGCTACAACCGACCGTACAATCCTTGCACTGAAAGAACAATCCTTCAACTAAAATGTTCATTAGAATATTGTTCAAGCGTCCATAGAAGAAATACGATTGTATCTATGATTCTGAGTCCAACTGTTTTAGCAAGAAGAGCAACCATCATTCCAAATATGTCCACGCTGGATGATATACAGAACCAGACAGCACGATTCAAACATCCGAATCCGGCCGCGCAGAAGTACAACAAGGAAGCAAATCGAAGGAAAATACAATCATCTTCTGCGTGGCAAGTTGAATCCATGAATAATGGAACTGGAACATCGCATCCCGGAACAAATACAAGGAAGTCATTACAATGGTTCTCACTCCTACACCCCCTTCAAACGCGTGGAGACTTGCAAGTACTGTAAGTGAAATTATATTTCTATCACATGCATCTCACGATATGCTAACGTTCTGAATTCGCATCAATTTAGGCAAAATCAGCAATTACAGCTGAACGATAGCAATTGCAAGTTATATCTCCAACCAACGGCACCAACTTTCGATGTACTCTGTGGCGACAGCAAATCACATTCAACTGTCATGCCTCACATTGCCACGATTTCCAATAATGCTATTTTCTATCGAACACCAGTGTCGAATGCTGAGGGACGTATGGCATGGGAGCTCGAGAGGTAAGCTTGATATTTGCTTTCTGTCGATCCCTCCGTTTCGTCAATCCTGACTCCAGCTCATCCGATACATATACTACCTTCCCTCACTCTAGAAAATCCAATTCTTTGCATTATCAGGGAGTGCGTCTAGTCAATAGTAATGTCCGCCATTCATCCAGTAGGAATGAAAGTTATGACGATACACTCATAGGGTGCGTCGTACATAACACTGTTGACGATCGGCAAAACTTCATGTTGTACAACAAGAACTCTATCGTCCAGGGGCTCAACTCTGACGAAAGGTACAGTTTTCAATTTGCCGTCAATGATTTTCGCGTTACGCATGATGAAACTTTGCAAGGTAAGCACAAGCCATTGCCCTAGCTCACTCTGATCATGGTCCTTGGCATATTTTATCCTCACATATTGAAAATCCACCCAGTTGCGTTTGCTCATGGTGGCGATAAATATATTGGGGTGACCATTCTAGATATCTTCTCAGGAGCACGCACAGGCTATATAGCTCTGCACTCGGAACCCCTTTGCCTCCATTTTCGATCGAACAGCTGGAAATATAATGTTCTACTTGGTAATCGAGACGGGAGTGTTTCGATGTTGGATATTCGGTCTCGGGATGCGCTGTTTGCAGACTTAACTCTAAAAAACGGTGGCTCCTTTGGTTCTGCAACTAGCATACGACCATTGAAGAGAGACGATAACTTAGTGGTCGTCAAGGGCTCGTTTGGAACATGCCGTTTGATCGATGTTCGAAAGCTAAGCAACAATATCGAGTCTGCTCGACATCGGCATTCTACAATCATGGAACTTTCGCTTTCAAATCATATCGTTCACAAAACAAAATCAACACGTTGCACCGGACTCGCGGTAGATCCGTCCGAGAATATTGCGGTTGCCCCCTTTGCTGGTCAGAATGGAGATGTCCACCTCGCCATCTGGGATGTTTGCAAAACAGGTAGACTTCTTCGGACTGTGAATCTGAACAACAGCCTTGGCAAGCGCAATTCAAGCACAGGTGGAATTGATGCTGCATTTTGTGAACTATCAGATGTCATAACTTCTGGCTTTGAAATGATTTGTGACAAGGATTCAGAGACACCCACTATTTTGAGCAAAGGATGGGGTCTTTGGTTCAAAACCAATCTGTCGACAGCACCTTTGGTGGGAGGTAGTATCCATCACATCAAGTTTTAACCGCGGAAGCAATACGAATATGAATACTATTATAATACTATGTCTACAAAATGAATACTGTTGTCGACAATATCATACTGCCTGCAAGTCGAATATGGAATTGACTCTGGATAGTAGATGGTGTCATGTTGGGGAGGGGTGTATGTAAAACTGTCTGGAGGACAAAAGACCACGTGGAGGCTCATGACTCATTTCCGAGTTCCGATGGGACGAGGACGATGACGAACGAATAGTGATCATGATGTTGTCAGTATCATCAGTCGCACTCCGCTCGAGGCCAAAGCCAATATGGCTCATGTTACTTATAGGGTTAATAGCCCTCGTCACTTTGCCGCATCAATCAAACGCCTTCGCGCAGTGTCGTCGCCACCGCATCAAGCCCAGCAGCAGCAGCCGCGTCACAACCACGTCTTCGTTGTTTTCGTCACCGCCGCCATCTCTCCCCAACACCAACAGTGACAACTGTGGATGCAACTCTGCCGACACCACAATTTCAGGATCACCGTCCAACGAAGCTCGCGACACTAACATTCAGAAGGCACTCTCCAAATCGACCGTCTATCGAATCGATGACGGCTCCGCCATTTCCGTATCGAACTTGATCGCCTCGGAGGGGGTGTCGCTCGTCGTTTTGACGAGATCATTCGGATGACCCTTTTGCCAGGAGCAAATCCTCCAATATTCGAGTAAGAGGAATGAGCTCCAGGAAAATGGCGTACAACTATCACTAATTTCGATCGGCAAGCCAGAGACCGGCATGAAGTTGTGCAAACATCTTGGGATTCAGGGCGGAGAGGAATGGATATTTGCCGATCCGGAGAATGATGCGTATGATCGGTTGAAGCTGAATCGAGGTTGGGGGACAATGATTCGTTCGGCGACGGCATTGAGATTTCGGGACCGTATTTTTGGTGGTGGTGGGAATAAGCAGGCGCAAGGGTCGATGGATCAGGTGAGGACTTCTTACCTAGCTAGCAGTGTGTCATTTACTTTCATTCGAAGTCGAGTTTTTCCCTGTGTGCGTCTCACGTCTCACCTTTTTTGACTCATGTACTAAGCAGTTGTTTGAAGTTCTGGGCAAGTGGAAAGATGGTAAGTGTGTTTCGAAGTCAAATCTCCTTGGAAGTTTAATCTTTAATGCTTCACTTACCATTCATTTATCGTCGGATGTGTTTTTACCTGTTACCAGCTGTTTTCTTACCACCAAAGATTGAACAGTCGAATTACCACGGAGGCACATTTATCTTCTCCTCTTCTTCGGTTACTTATGCCTATTACGACGAGGCGCCAGGAACACACGCGTATCCGTTCGAGGTCGTCGATCTGGCGATTGAGGAAGCATTGCGGAAGTAAACGAAACCACTAGAGACTTGGATGAGAAGAAGAAATTGTGGTCTAAAAGGAGCATTCGAAAAAGAGTTGATCATGATATTGGAGGACTATAGTGGTAAAGCTACTGACTGAGTATGGATGAATGACACCACTCAATTTGTGGCTGATGGATCCATATTTGATAATAGTTAACGTTGCTATTCGTATTGTGAATAGCGAGATTTCCTCTACGAGAATTGCCGTTACAACATGCAACATGCTCTATTGAAATTCGAGGAGGCCAAAAACGGTCAATTCTTCGCAACTCTCACTTCCGTCTGTGTTTTGTTCCGCTCCTACCGCTGGACTTAGCATTACAAGTCCAGTCCGATGGTAGTTGGCGAACGGTCATCATGTGGACATCCATGGTTGTTTTCAGCTTCTTTTGCAAGTACTGGGCGGGAAGGAACCTTCTCATGTTGTTGAAGAGCAACTCATTGATAGATCCACTACGAATAGTTAATTCAAAAACTTGATTTATCCAAGCCATATCCTTTTCGACATTAAGCAGATTTTCACATGTCTTCCATACAGCAGGCCATGTATAACTATCACTGCGCAAGTTTTTGTTATTTTGTAGCTCAATAAGGGAATTGAGAACCGAAGAGAAGGCGTTCCTTCGATCTTGAGAACTGCCTCCGGTCATGGCACATGCGGAGAAGAACTAGATCGGATGCAAGATGTGAGACATCACTTTTAGTATTTTTCTGACCGAATGGCAAGCAATTTACTCACTGCATTATAAGTAGAAATATTTGGCCTGCACCTGCCTAATCCATTCTCATCCATCCATTTCATGCGGTTCAGAAGCTCTTCCGCCTTTTTATACTTTGCAGAAAGCGAACTGTACCGAATTGCTTTCATGACAACATTCATTGTTGTAGTTGTTGGTTCAGAGTCAGGATGACCATTCCTTGCTCGGTCCTCCATGTGATCAAGTATATCCTCTACTCGTTCGAGTGCATCTGGATGCCGACTATTAATCCAAGCTTCCATCGCATTGGTGAAGGCGATCGCATTTGGCTTCAGGTTGGACAACCCTCTATTTTCGTATGACTCCATCTTCTCGATCAACGATTGTGCGCGAATGCCAGCATCTCGATGGCCCGAGTTCTTCCACGCCAAGATACAGGTAGAATAGCAAACAGTGTTCGGGGCTGCGCTGCCATCGACCTTTGATTCCGCAAAATCATGCAGTGTATCTAGGAGTTGTTCTGCCTTCATCGCTCCCCGTTGATCATTTAATCGAGCCCAAGCCAACATTGCCGTCGAAAACGATTCCGTCGTCGGTGCAAGGTCGGCATCCCCGGCACGATAGCGATCCAGCATGCTGCTTAGAAGCGCTTCCGCGCGCTTGGGAGCATTTGGGTCGCCACTTCTCGCAATCGCATTCATCGCAACATTATATACAATCGCGTCTGGTTTGCATTCGACGTATCCCTCGTCATATCGCTGATGAAGTCTGCTGATGATTTCCTCCGCTCTGCGACCAGCCTCCGGCCTCCCGCTCTCGGCCCAGCATTTAATCAATGATGTGTATGTGACAATATCGGGACGCAATGAGGGTTCTTCGTTTATTTCCATTAGTTCAACAATGTGCTCGGCCTGGATGTGGGTGTCTTTGTCCGACGAAGAGGAAACGGCGTTTATAATTGTTGTCATGCTTGTCTGAGAAGGACATTCAAAGAAGGAGAGTGTTCAACTAACAGCATTCATCGTGTATGGTAAGAGAAGGTTACAATTCACTCACACGATCTGGCATGAGAAGCGTATCGCCATTGTCTGCCATAGTCTTCATCCGATGGAGGATTTCTTCTATTTTCAATTTTGCATTTTGACTGTTAGATTTGGACCACGCCAAAAGAACCTACCAAAAAATGAGATGCAATCATAATATAAATACACGCTAGATAAGTGTGCGTGAACGAATCCGAGAGATGCAAAGGTACACAGAAAAACACTTACTGTATTAAACGAAAATGAATCCGGCTTCACAGGTGATTTTCCGCTAGCCGATTTTTGAATCATACTTTCCAAAATCTCCTCCGCCATTTCAGGTCTCCCCGTCCTCGCGGCAATGCTTATAAGAGTATTGTACGTGACAATATCGGGCGCACTGGTCGACAAGGAAATCCTCGTTTTTTCGTCATACGAATCCCAATCCCTTTCATGTTGGTAAGACCCGGGTAGATACCATTGGTCGCCATTATTTCCTTCCATGCGAGCGTACTCCCCATCTCCGTATTCTGCCAACATGTATTGCGAAGAGCGGCCATGTGCATCCTCCGTCGTCGAACGAATCTTGTCCCCTGTACCTGCGTCGATCTCCTGCTGCAACTTCTCCATAATTCCAACATACCGTTTCGCAATGTCGAGCGGATCGTCGTCCCCACCGGCTACCGCCACTCTTCCTCGTTCCGGTCCTCCTCCCGCTCGTCTCGCCATGAGTGCCAACACGATGTTAAAATGCCGATTCCTTGGCAATACGTCAAATTCATATCGCGACGATGACGAGGGGGGAGGATCGACGGCACCGCTCAAGTACAACATGATATCCAATATTTCTCTTGCGCGATCTTCGTCGCCTTTTTTCTGTCCGCGAGATAACGCATGCAACACCGTAGAGAAAGTAATCAAATCGGGCGCGCACTTGGAATCACCACCCGAATGATTGTAATAGTCTAGCATGGTCATGAGGTGATCGTGGCAAACCTCCCCCCACGTCGATGATGATGATGATGTTGGAGAAGCAGTACTAGCGACATCCACCTGCTGGTCTTTGGACAAGGATGATATGGCCATATTGAACGAAATTTTATCCGGCTTCATCCGTGCCATGGCGATGCGATCGGAATTGTAAAGTTGGATCATGTGAGATAGCAAGTTGGAGCACGGATTGGGATGGTACTCGTACGGCCACGAGGATGTACTAGCGGGCCGGCGGCGCACGACGACGTGACGATCTCGCTCGACGACTCCTCCTCCCGCTGCAGGAAGAGTAGTGGTTCCTTCTCCTTTGGACAAGCTGTACCAACACGTCATGATACGATTGTAAGTTTCGGTAGTGGGTGGGTTGGCATGCCCGTAGTAATTGTCGTGGTCGATGCCCGACATCAATCGGGATTCGAATCGATGTAAGATTAATTCTGCGGCGGAGGCAGCATCCACGGTTCGGGCATCGCAGAGCAGTGCAATAAGAGATTTGTACGGCACTGATTCCTCCCATCCCATTATTTCTTCATTGTTGTTTCCTTGGTGCACTTCCATTTCATTTTCCGATCCGACCATCGTCGTCATCATCCGGTCTTGATACAGCATCATTTCCTCCCCCTTCTCAAACATTTCGACAATGCTCATCATCTTATCGACAAAATCTTGTCCGGTATATAATTCATTGAGATAGTATACGATCAAGGGCATGTGAAGCATTTCCCACGTAATTGAATCCGTATTCGGTTGGTTTTGCACATGCTCTCTGAGCTGCTGTTGTTGTTGTCGTCGTCGTCGTTTTCCCGAGAGAATCATTCGTTCGAATATCAACCGCTGCAATAACAGCAGCGCCTGTTCCGCACCGAGGTGTCCGTTCTCTCCCGAGGAAATCCATTGTTGAATGCAGTGGGATATTTCCATTATTTTTGTGTTGGAGAGCGTTCCGAATTCGGAGAAGTAGTACGGCACGACGCTGTCGTCCGAGGACGAGGGCGGGGAGGACGATACTGTTGCCAGCAGGGATCGAGTATACTCGAGGAGACTCTTTTGGTAGCTGGAAATGTTGCGATTTTCATTTTTCGTGATTTTTATTGATTCTTCTTGGTTAGGGAGGGTGGTGCCTACGAGTGCTCCCCTGCCTGCAGCTTGAGTCTCAGTATTCTGGATACTGTTTTCATTGGTGTCCACTGGCGATGATGATGAAGAAGACAGAGATAACGATGATGCTGCACCAACATTAGAATTGCTCTTCGTCGCGAAAACCCTCCAAGATTCGAAGGCAGTATATTGATCTCCTCGGCGTCGCCGAAATCGTGGTAGTGGAGTTGCACTAGTAGCAGCAGCAGCAGATGTCGCGAAAAGACACCGTCGCTGTTGAACGAACAACGACGCAATGACTGTGCCGCTACTACATCTTTGAAGAATCATTGGCGATGAGTTGGTTACTTCTATTGTTCGTTATTAACTGTCTCTAGTCTAGAGAGATCATGGATCCTGGCGCGAATGGTCGTCATTGTCGTCAAATCAAGCTCTGATGAATTTTAGACTCTTTTCGCTCGTCGCTGTGTGAGTGTGAGCAGTCGAGTCGTCTTCGACTGGCAGACGAACGAAGGTGAGCGCGCGCGCGGTGCACCTTTTGAGACCTTTTGTCTTCTACACGTGGAGCAAGTGTCTGACACGTGGATGTTGCTGTTGTTCATGGAGTGTTGTTCCTGAACACACAATCGTCGTCATCAGCACATCACGAAGCTAGGTAGTCAACTTGTTGGTGGTTTTACTTTCTCTTTTGGATTGATTTCATTCCAAAGCAAGAGTCGAGCCTTTGGATCGCATCGTTGATAGCAAAGTAAGGGAGATTGCGATCATCATCATTATCATGAGATTCTGTGTCGTCAGTGCCCTCTGCGTCGCGATCGTGGCTCCTCCATCATCGTCGGCTTCATCATCATCATCATCACGAGTACCATCACAGAGTCTCTTCGGAATTACTACTCTCTCGGCTCGTAGTCGTCGTCGTCAAAACCAACAACATCATTCATGGATAACTTCCATTGTGCCTAGAGGAGGAGGAGGAGGGGAAAAGCATGATGCAAGCGACGGCACCAATAACGATGCTTTAGATCAACAGCAGCAGCAGCAGCCGCCACCGGCCTATCATCCCGGCCTGCTCGATGCCATCATTCCCTCCTCCAGCGACGACGACGACTCCCATGTCACGGCCTCCTCCGACTACCGCATATCCATCTCGCAATCCAAGGCCACAGAACTCAACATCCACGCGGGCGATTTGGTCGCCCTCATCGGCAAACGCCGACGAGCTTCCTATGCCAAAGTGGACATTCTCGAACGATTTCCTTCCAAAAAAAGGGGAGACCAAGCGAAATTGAGCCGCAACATGGCCGCGAATTTGAGATTGCGCACCATGGATAAGGTCAAGATCGTACCGCTCCACCGCTCCTCCACGAATGCTGGCGACGAAGACGAAGAATGCGAATCCAAATCCTACAATCTGGGGAACGAGCCCACGTCGGCCATCGCGCAATCCGTCACCTTCCATCCGCTGAAGGATAGCTTGGCATCCCTCGACTACAAGGAGGGGGGGGGAGGAGGAGGAGGCGGAGATGATGGTCTCTCGGACGAAGAAGTCCTGGAACGGTTCCTCGCGCCCTACTTGAACTTGGAGCAGGCGACGATGGAAGAAAAAGAGCATGGCGACGTATTCGTGAATGCTGGGCACGTGCTGACGTTGAAAGATGAGAACGGTTGCAAGTTGGAGTTCGAGGTCGGCCGTTTCGAGTTGGAGGGCCATGACGAACGAGGCGGTGCGTTAGTTGCTCTTGTCGTCGTCGTTTTTTGTCTGTTTTAGTTCCGTGGAGTGCATGCATGCTGCGCAAATTGCCAGACCTTTGCTGTTGGCATCCTCATCCACCATCTCTTGCACTGACGATGAATATACTCTTCCTCTCTTGTCTTTAGAAACGTCTCCCGACGAGTCATCCACCGCCACCACCACCACCTCGGCAATCATCAACTCCTCCACCCAAATCATCCTCGGCCCGCCCGTCGATCGAGCCGAAGTTGGCCTCGGCTACGACTCCGTCGGGGGCTGCTCCAAGGCCATCCAGCTAATGCAAGAACTCGTCGAGATGCCGCTGCGCTTCCCCGAGCTGTGGACGGCGGCGGGCGTGCCCACCCCCAAGGGCGTGCTCCTGCACGGTCCGCCCGGCTGCGGCAAGACGTTGATCGCCAACGCCCTGATGGAGGAGACCGGAGCGCACGTCGTCGTCGTCAACGGACCGGAAATCATGGCGCGCAAGGGAGGAGAATCGGAGGCGAACCTGCGCCAGGCGTTCGAGGAGGCGATGGCGAAGAGTCCCGCCATCATCTTCATGGACGAGCTCGACAGCATCGCGCCGAAGCGCGATCAGGCGCAGGGCGAGACGGAAAAGCGCATCGTCAGTCAGCTGCTGACGCTCATGGACTCGCTGAAGCCGAACTCGAACGTGATCGTCATCGGAGCGACCAATCGTCCGAACGTCATCGAGACGGCGTTGCGTCGACCGGGACGGTTCGATCGCGAGCTCGAAATCCCGGTGCCCGACGAGGAGGGACGTTTGGAGATATTGCAAATTAAGATGAAGGATATGAGGGTGGCGCCGGATGTGGACGTGGTGCAAATCGCGCGAGATACGCACGGTTTCATTGGTGCGGATTTGCAGCAGCTGACGCTCGAGGCGGCGTTGGAATGCATACGTTCCAATATTGCGAATTTAGACGTGGATAGCGACGAGCCGATTCCCGAGGAGGTGTTGAATCAAATGGTGGTGACGAACGATCATTTCATGCATGCGCTCAGCGTGTGCGATCCGAGTACGTTGCGCGAGAATAAGGTCGAGGTGCCGGATGTCAAGTGGGAGGATATTGGTGGATTGGAAGATACGAAACGTGATTTGCAGGAGATGGTGCGTTATCCCATCGAGCACCGTGGCCTGTTTGAAAAGTTTGGCATGGAGGCATCACGGGGTGTTTTGTTCTACGGTCCACCCGGTTGCGGTAAGACTTTGATGGCCAAGGCCATTGCAAATGAATGCGGTGCGAACTTTATCTCTGTCAAGGGACCTGAGTTGTTGAATGCGTGGTTCGGTGGCAGTGAAGCCAATGTTCGTGATTTATTCGACAAGGCCCGGTCGGCGAGTCCATGCATTCTATTTTTCGATGAGATCGATTCAATTGCGCGTGCTCGTGGGAGTGGCGGCGGTAGTTCCGATACGAGCGATCGCGTCATCAACCAGATTTTATCCGAAATCGATGGCATCGGTTCTGGCAAGACGCTGTTTATCATTGGTGCCACGAATCGTCCCGATATACTCGACCCTGGTATTATGCGTCCTGGACGTTTGGATCAGCTCATATACATACCACTGCCCGACTACGAGTCTCGCATCTCTATATTTAAGGCCAACTTGCGTAAAAGTCCTGTCGCTGACGATATCACATTTGAGCTCCTCGCGGAGGTGACTGAGGGCTTCTCCGGTGCTGACATTACCGAAATTTGCCAACGTGCTGCGAAGAATGCCATACGCGAATCTATCACTGGCGAGATTGAACGACAGCGCCGCGTGGATGCAGGGGAAATGACACAAGAGGAGGCAGATGCCCTTCCAGATATGGTGCCTTTCATTACCCGTGCACACTTTGAGGACTCCATGTCCAAGGCACGAAGGTCCGTGACGCCGGAGATCGTGGCACAGTATGATCAATTTTCGGATCAGATTAAAGCTAAGTGGGTGGCGGGCGAGGATGATACTGCCTACGACATTGACAAGGCAGCGGCTGAGCAAGCAAAGGCGAATGCAATGGTATCGGGGTGAAAGTTGTGGTAAATAAATTATGGGGATAGCACAGATAATTAAATAAACAATAAAACAACCAGCACATGATGTTGATAATAGCACAAAATTGAATCATGTGTTTGCAGGCTTCAGGTTACAAAAATCCACCTCGTATCTTATTTTAGTTTCTCATCGCGACAAAAGATAGGGAAAGTTCATTTTAGTCGATGTCATCCCTTCTACACATCACCTAAATTACTTCGCCTCATTTTTCATTGCATCCCTTACAAAATCAAACGAGTTGTTCTCTTTCTTCTTCGGCTCCGATCCCAAGAATGAAAACGAAGACATTTTATCCCCCGAAACACCAGGAACCTGACGCATGTAGTTGGCCCCCATGATTGGCTGTTTCGATGCTTGTGTTGGTATTGGTGACAGGACTGGTGTGGACAGAGGTAATCCTGGCAGAACAACATTCCCACGTTGCATTTGCATTTGTTGCATTTGCTGCTGCATCATCATCATGTTTTGTTGGTAGGCTATTTGCATTTGCTGCATTTGTGGTGTCATGTTGGGATTAGGTGAGATGGCTGTATTATTATTGGACAAGCCCATGGAAAGGAGAGGGTCAAATGACGCAGGGGATGGAGTTGCAGGCGACACCGCTGTAGCTGGCGGCGGTGGGACGGGCGAAGCCGGTGTGGCATTCATGAAGCCGAATGCCGACGCCGACCCTGATGCTGTAGTAGACAATGCAGCGTTTCCGGAAGACTGTGGGTTGTAAGTTGGTAAGGTCGGTGAATTCATGCGCGAGAAAAGAAGCATTGATTAGGTTTGTAAAGTAAACTCACTTCAAAGGCAGTGCCATTCAAAGTCACACTTTCAACATTGGCGTCCATGCTCTTGGTAGACACATTACCGAACAAATCAGCGGAGTTAAGCGTCGCTGCATCAAGTGGTTCGGAACCCATTCCGCCAAGTAAATCATCCTGATGCTGTGGCACGGCAGGAACTTTTGACGGCGGCGCTTGGGCGCTCGCGATTACAGCTGCTGGGTCTGAACTGGCCTTGGTATTCAGTCCACTGAACAAAGAAGGTCCAGAAGTAGCTGTGGCCGTAACATGCGGTGCATTGACCCCCGATGTAGGCAACGATGCAGTGGCAGGAAGTGGAGTAACAGGAGGAGGAACAGGCTCGTCGTCAAAATCTAACAGATTCACTGCCGGCGCCACCGGATCCTGCGCTGCAACGGTCGTGTTGGCTGATCCATTCACGGGTATTTCATCAATGCCTAATAGCGCCAGCACCCGCTTCGCAGGACCCTTCACACTTGCCCTCGCATGATTCGCCAAGGGTTCTATCTCACCAGAGCACGCATGAAAAAAGTCTGTGTAGGCTTGTACCTCGCCATTCCTCTCCGCCTCCACCTTGAGTACTGTCTCAATAACGCACAGCGCCTTGGCACGCATAATCCACGGATTTCCCTCCTCCAATGCATCCAAGAGCGCCGGGCAAACCACATCAGGATTCAGCGATGGAATTGCTCGGGCAAACTCATCCAATTTGTCTTGGGGTGGTTCTGCCTTCATCCCACCCGGTGGACACAGGTCCAGGATTAGATTTCTTTCGTAGTCGCCTCCTCTTCCTCCCGCCGGTGCTGCTGCCGCTCCCACGCCCACGCCATAGCTATTTCCGCCAGTATAATTATTGTGATGCTGCAGTGCCGTTGAGGCGACGGTCGTATTATGATGATTCGCTGGTGGCTGTTGTGGAGGCGGCGCCGCGGGGGCCGTCGCCCAGGACCCGCCCACGCCCGTGGGAGCTGAGGGAGTAGTACCCGATGCCATCGCCATCGACGCCGCATTGGAAGCTGCACCGCCACCGGCGCCGCTGGCGGCCCACGAAAATGCCTGACCACTCTGTTGTGCGTCCCTCGTCTTGTAATATTCTGAATTTTGATGGTTATGATGTTGTTGTTGTTGTGTAGTAGTTGTAGTTGTGGGAATCGAATTCGCCGCTCCGCCAATGGCATTGGGACCGCGATTTGAGGCCATGGTCCACTGTCCTCCCGTTTGCATGGAGAGGTTGCCTCGTCCAGGCGGTGGCTGGGAGGAGTACTGTCATTATTTCGTTGACACGCAGAGATGAATGAATGAGAGTCAGAGGATGGTCACGACATCGGCAAACATAATTTTGGATCTTCTTCAAATAAGAAGATTTTCATCAGGATGACAATTCACACATCTCAATCGCGACATACCGGGTCGGGTCTAGCATTGGGATTGTACCCTCCTCCTCCTCCTCTGGCACCGCCAAATCCACCGCCGATGATGACCGCCTCGACATTTCGCGCCAAAGGATCCTTAATCATGTCCAGCATTGCCCCCCCGACATTGCTGGCAATCTCTCCCAGTTGTCCGAGTCCTCCTCCTCCGTTCGAATTCTGTGCGAGCCGCGGATCGGCAAACATGGGATTGCCGATGCCCTCCATCCTACTCCCGCTGCGGGACGTTCCACCGCTTCCCATGCCCGACGATGACGGTCCCCCGCCCATGGCCGCGCCGTAACTTCCTCCTCCCGCACCGGCGCCGTAGTATCCAGAAGAAGACGACGCAGTAGCCGCTTGTTGGCCGCCAGTCGTCGTCGCCATCATCATCATTCCCACCCCCCCGCCGGCGACGGTGCTGCTCATCTCTCCCGAATCGCTGTACACCGCCTCCAAGCACTCCTTGGCCGCCTCCCGCACCTCGGCGTTGTAGGTGTCCCCGGTCACCGCGTCCATCGCGCCGCGGTAGGCCAGCGCCTCCTTGATCGCGCTTATCGCGCTGGGATTCTGCACCACGCATCGCTTCATCATCCCGCGGCCTGCCGGATGAGAGACGATTTTGGACAGCACCTTGAGGGACTTGCGCTTGACGTGGACGTTGTTCTTGGCGAGGCGAGACAGGAGGAAGGCCAGCGTGTCGGAGCAGGCCGGGGGGGTGTTCAATGTTTTGGCGATGTCGTTGTAGAGATAGCCCGGAGTGGGCGCCGAGGTGGAATCGGTGGCGCGGGTCAGGGCCGCCTTGTCCATGATGATGATGATGATGGTAGTGTAGTAGTAGTATGGGTGTGGTGGGATGTTGTTCTCTCGTTCTTGACTGTGGGTGGGGGGGTCAACTACTTACTACTACTACTACTACTTCGCCGCCAACAACAACAACAACGCCGACGCTATACAAAAAGAAGAGCGCTGAGTAGTAAAGATGATGCGCGGAGACCTATCCAAGAAAATAATTGAATACTAGATGGATGGAAGAGATATGAGGATGAGGATGATGTTGCTGCTGCTGCTGGATCCAAGTAGATAGTTTTCGATAATCCACAATATCAATATCAATATATTGTCATTGACATTGGACAAGAAGCAACTCTCTCTCTCTCTCTCTTTTCTTTATCTTTCCCTCTCACAAGAGAGAGTTGAGATTACACTCTTGGTTTTAGCGACGGAGTGCTGAGCTTCTGTTCAACGGACATTTTGTCTTCACTTCACACGGGAACCGATAATCGCTAAAACAAAGTAGCGGGAACAAGAAACACCGATTTCGAGGAGAGGTTGTACCAGAGAGAGTGAAGGAACCATGATGATTGCATTGTTCGCAACAATATATTTAATACTCTCGATGATGATGTTAGACTTTCATTCACTTTCTTCTTCATCAGAATGAGTGGAAGATTACGATAACATAATCAGTGACATCGATGGGTGATTGTGCTGGATGCTCCGGATGGAGAAGGAGCAGGGAGTGTGTGTCCAGTGCCGTGAGCAATCATCACAAAAAAATTCGCGCACACGCACAACTACCTAGTAGAAGCATAGTGTTTGAAGTTGCATTTTTTTCAGTCATGCATGAATTTGTCATTGATTCATTATTATGTCATTGATTCATTGATTTGTACTATTTCTACGTAGACTTTTCATTGATTCATTATAATGTCATTGATTCGTCATAATGACCATGCATGAAATTAATGTGATTCAAAACGTCATTAATGTACTGCTAATTCAGATTTTTTTGCGGCCAGTGGCCAAAAATATCAACAAGATCCAGCCATCATCGCTCGACAAAGAAGTCATTCTCATCATGGTCTGCTGGGACAACAATACTCATGGAGCAGATCTCAGGGCACCC
>JALLBB010000208.1:0-20072 GCA_036939735.1 Discostella stelligera | reverse complement strand
AGCATTATGACTCTTGCCTTCGCCACTCTTTCCACTTTAACTAGTACAACTAATTAAATTAAAGTCTTAAAAACATAACATCCTAGAAAATAATTTGGACTAGTATTGGCACTCTTTTGCCTACAGTACATCACGTTCTCCTAAGACTAATTACCTGCTTCTCTTATTCTTGTTCTGCTTCGTATTCAATATCACCCTCTAGAACTTCCACATATGACCTCTTTTTTTTCGACAGTTGGAGATGCAAGTGCAGTGGCAGCTTCGGAACCACTCCATGCTTTGCAATATCATTAGATTCTTTGTAGGCCCTTCCTAAAATGATAGTGTCATTATGATTGGGTCCGTGTGCATTAAAAGACTTTGTCCAGAGTGTGTGCAGCGATGGCGTGAGATTGCTCAGTTCCATCGATCGATTGGTTTTACACATCAAGTCTTGACATTCATCAAGCCAGAACGTTTCTACTTCCCATCCGGGTTGACCAACGAGATTTTTCTTATTAGCATATGCACCAACAAAAATCTTTGAATCTTGTTTATTTGATTCCAGGTCTTCCCACCTTTTTATGCCATCGTCGTACTGACATAGTACTTCAATTCCCCCCCTCTTTTTTCTGTGATTAATAATCTGCACCAAATTGCTCTGTTCAAAGCTATTATTCAGCCATTTGCTGAAATTCTTTGGCAGCACATCATCCACTAGCAGCTGGTTCTGTTTCTGAAAAACATACTCTTTGAGTTTTTGGGGAGGATTATCCCCAAAATCTTTGCGAAGTCTTTGCAATGATAACCACTCGATTCTACCATCTGACCATTCACATTTAAATTCAACGCTCTGTCCAAGCTTTGGCAATCCTTTTACTTGGAAATTTAGTACCTCTGTAATAAAATCCCTACCTTCAGTAATTTGCTGTTTTGTAAGTTCGATCGACAATCGCTGTGATGGCCCAGTTGCAACAAGGTACAAATCACCCCCAAGCCTTTTCACAACTTTAGAAGTATATTCCTTTCCTGCGTACAGATGTTGAAATTCAGTACCGATGAAGTCATCATATACAGTTTTTCCTAGATTCGGGTCCTCTTCACCATCTTGAACACCCTCAANGGGTGGATCATCGAGCCTAGATTTAAGTGGGAAGTCTCGTCAAGGCGGCACAGGTAGAGGAGCAGGATACGGAATAGGAGTGCGTGCAAGACTCGGACAATCAGACGAGGACACGTCGTAGATCAATCAGTTGAAAGGGCGGCAACTTGGTCAATCGGCCACGCATGATGGACGTTTAAGGATCACATCATCCAGTTTGGTAGGAAAGAGGGACGGAAAGCCTTTACCGTGGATTTTCAGCATCCGCTGTCGCCGTTGCAGGCATTTGCCATTGCAATTTCATCATTGCAGTTGATGATTTCTTATGGGTAGAATGTCGGTGGATTGAGTCAAGCTTCACCTGCCCATGACTATTTCCTACGACGTATCTGTTGGTACCATCGAAGATAGATTCACGCTTCTCTTGGATTGGCCACATGACAATAACGATTAGGCCGGATTTGTTCATGCAATTACTCAAAGTTGTGAACTGATGGAATATCATGGGGACTACCAGAATACGGCATCATCATCGTCTCCTTACACTAACTGCAGATCTTGTCATCCTCTTTTCGCCTAATTGCGATGCCGGGAAGAAAGGTAAACATCCATGGTGAGACGTAATTCTCCACTGGTGGCCTTATCTGGCTCTCTACCTCTGATTCTTCTTACACCCCTTTTTGGGCAGCTCTTAGTCTTACTAAGATGACGGAGAATTTATCCTTCAACTGCTTCCACCACCACCTGCTCCAACCACTACCTAGTTAATCTTCCCAATGGCGGCGAGCGGCGAGCTCTTCAATTGCTTTGACCATCAGAAGTCCTCCAACGCCTTCATTGCCCACAGCACCGCACACCCTTGCCACAAGCACTCCACACCCACCACAGCAAGCCCTTCCAATTATTCATTTTCTCCCTCCACCGCAAGCCATTCATTTGATTCTACCAACACACCCACCACTTCAAGCCCCTCAAATCGTTCGTTGTTTGCTCCGGCCACCACTGCCACCACCACAAGCCCGTCGTTTGATCCAACCGACACAATACCCACAACAGCAAGCCTGTCATGTATTCAGACCGACACACCCACCACTGCGATGATGGTGGCTTAAAGAAGGGAGGAAAAAATAGTATTGTTGCTTCCACCATGCATAAATCATCTTCTCATCGCGGATGAAATGGGGTATTGACTTGGCAACTCCCGCTGAGTTTTCCAGCCCTAGTAATTGGGGCAGCCTGGTATGAGTAGTTACTACTCCTGCCTCCCTAAACAATGTGACATGGATAATCCTACAAAAGCGCCCACCACGACAATACAATCACCGACATCCCTGAGGGTGAATTGTCGAGCCTACCTAGAGTTTTCGCCATTAGTGATGCAGTATAGGCACCCGATTGCAGTGGAAAGACTTCAGAGTAACTTTATTATGACAGAGTTTCAAATATTTTTACTCATCACGGTCAAGGACGTGCAGGTAGAGGAGCAGAATAACGAGTCAGAGTGGGTACAAGACACGGACAATCAGTCTATGCCACGTCGTAGATCAATCTGCTGAAAGGGCGGCAACTTGGTACGTTTGGCCGGCGCAGCGGTCACTGTCTATCTCGGTGAAGGAAATCTTTGGCAGCAACACAATATGCAGTTTGGATAGAGGAACGGCATGCCTTTACCATGGATTTGCAGTATCCCGTGTTGCCGTTGTAGGCATTTGCTACAACGATTTCATCATTACAAGGAACGATTTCTATTTGGTAGCACGATGGTGGATGGATTGAAGCTTTGCCCGCCCATGACTTTCTTGTTTTCTAGACGACGTATTTGTGATACCATTGCAGGCTCTGAATTCTGAACGAATAATAAGTCAACTAAGTCAGGAAGAGTTCAAATGTAATTGTTAAGCATATGATGCTACTCAAACATTGTATGAATGAGCATTATGACTCTTGCCTTCGCCACTCTTTCCACTTTAACTAGTACAACTAATTCATTAACAGTCTCAAAAACACAACGTCCTAGAAAATAATAATTGGTGGAAAAGTTTTGGCACTCTCTCGCCTACAGTATCATCACCTTCTCCTGAGGCTAATCATCAGCTTTATTCATTTTCCGCTTCGTATTCAACATCGCCCTCTGAAACTTCCAAATATGTCCTCTTTTTTTTCGAAAGTTGGTGATGCAAGTGCAGTGGCAGCTTTGGAACAATTCCATGCTTTGCAATATCATTTGACTCTTTGTACGCTCTTCCCAAAATGACAGTGTCATCATGATTGGGTCCATTTTCCTTGAATGACTTCTTCCAGAGTGTGTGTAATGTTGGCGTAAGATTGCTTAGTTCCATCGCTCGATTGCTTTTACACATCAAGTCTTGAGCTTCATCAAGCCAGAAGCTTTCCACTTCCCATCCAGGTTGACCAACGAGTTTTTTGTTGTAAGCATATGCACCGACAAAAATCTTTGAATCTTTTTTATTCAATTCCAGATCCTCCCAAATGGTTGAACCATCATCGTATTCACATAGTACTTCAATTTTTCCCTTTTTCTTTCTGTGATTAACAATCTTTACCAAATTGCTCTGTCCAAAGTCATCATCCAGCCATTTGTAAAATTTCCTTGGTAGCACTTTTTTCATTTGGTCCTTTCTCTGAAATACGTAGTCTTTGAGTTTTTGGGGGGGATCTCCAAAAGCATCTTGGAGTTCTTCAGTTGATGTCCACTCAATTCCACCATGTGACCATTCACATTTGAATTGTTGAAGCTTTGATGATTTTTTTCGGAAATTTAGTACCTTTGTAATTTCATTTTTACCTTGAGTAATTTCCTGTTTTGTCAGTTCAACCAGTACTCGCTGAGATGGTCCAGTTGCAACTTGGTACAAATCACCCCCAAGCCTTTTCACAACTTTAGAACTATGTTCTTTTCCTGCGTACAGATGTTGAAATTCAGTGCCAACAAATTCATCGTACACAGTCTTTCCCAGATTCAAGTTCTCTTCATCATCTTTAACACCCTCAATTAAGTTTGAGTCCCAAATGCATTGGTACAAATCTCCGTCCAGGTCACCGTCATTGATCTTTGGAGGCAATGGGTCTGCACCAAGTGCAAACACAACTGCACCAAATGGCAATTTATTTAAGAACTGGAAGGCATCCCTGGATCTAATATCTCTCAAAGTCGCCACTTTTGCAATAATACCATCCCTACCTTCGGTGCATGGAGACTGCAAAATGGATTTTAGAAATAATGAAATGTACATCCAATGCAAAGTTCATAGGTATCACAAGAACAGAATAGCTTACCCTGGTTAGAAAAGTTTGGGAGGGAGGCTGTTTGCCAAATCCCGTGAGAAAAACTAGCCCGCTAGGAATGCATCCTGTGGGATCACTTACACCAACAAGTGAACTGTGTTTGATTGCTTCTTTTGCATGGCTAACATTGTTGCAATACTTTGTTGCCTGCATGAAATTATTATTGTCTTTGAGAAGAATAAGGTATAATGAGGACATTACTATGACAGTGGATGCAAAATCTTAAAATAATCATGTCAGGAACTTACACTCTTCAATTCGGTTTTCATCGACACCTTTACAGCGAAGGACGTTCAGAACAGAACAGGGAATACGATGTCCATTCTTTTCCTTTGCAAGATTTTGAACCGTTTTAAGTGTTGGATCCTTCTTGCGGTTGTCATATAATTTTTGTATGATTTCGTTTTTCTTCGACGGAAACAGTTGTAGAATGATAAGAGCAACATCGCTATGAGCTGGCTCCTTTACACTTTTTCCCACCTTTATCATCGATGTGGGTACTTGTATTTTGCATCCTTTGAGACCCTCCTTGATTACGAGCATACCTTTTGCAATACCGAACGACGATGGTCCAACTAGTCTTACTTGAATGGCAAACACATCCTTAGCCTTTGTTCCGCTGCCGAGGAGCTCAGATAGATATTCGGGATCAATAAAGCCACAACCCAAGTGACTGTCATCTTTGATTTCAACAAAATCTTTCTTTGGTAACCAAAAGAAGCAAAATTTGTCTAGATGCCCCGGTACAGGTAGGCGACATGCAGTAGAAAATAATAACTTAAATCTGCTCACGACCTTGTGAGGACTACTCTCATATGCAAGAGATTCGAAGTCTGCAATTGAGAGAAGGAACGAGCTCAGGCTTAATTCCTCCTCCTCCTCTTCCTTGCCAAGGCCAAAGTAGAAACTCTTGTAATATTTTGTGCCCACTGTGAGTTACAATGCAAAAGAAATACTCAAGTATGAATACATATTTGGATAGCAAAGCTCACTCAAGAATATTGCTACTTACTCTTATCCTCTTTTACCCCATTTGCATTCCTTTTGACTACATCACTCCAGACAATTTCATACCTCTCCTCAAGCCTGTCATCTAGGATACGTTGCGGAAGGCCATCACTCATAGTTGTCGTAATCTTGCGCAAGTGCTTGCCATGCAATGCCACTACTTGAGCAAAGTAGTAGCACTCTGGTTCCAACCTCTCCTCAGGAGGTGCATAAAATGTAGTAGTGAGGAACTTGGATGTATCCCGTTTTGCTCTACCCTTCGTTTTCTTCACTTTTTCCGGACGCTGGGGTGGTGGTTCTTCATCGAGCATTTCTTGTTCTATCCATTGGTTACTCCCACCCCCTGAAAATCGGCTGTCATCATCATCATCGCCATCAACGCTGTCTTTGAATAAACTAGCGTCATCATCGCTAGATTCTTCTCCATCCACGGCATCTTCTCTCTCGTCTTGACGCTCACCGTCGCCATCGCTGCTGGAAAAGAGACTTGCATTATCATCTTCCGTTACACCTGCAAATTCTTCTTCTCCTTCATTTTTTTCCCCCTCATCACTGTCACCAAATAAACTAACGTCATCATCGCTCGATTCCTCTTCATCTGCGGCGGCGTCTTTTCTCTCGTCTTGACGTTCACAGTTGCCATCGCTGTTGGCAAAGAGACCTGCGTGATGATCATCTTCCGATTCTTCAACAGCGCCAGCAAATAATTCTTCTCCTGTATCTTGTTTCTTCCCCAGCAGTAGTATCTTCTCGCCCTCGTCTTTTTCTTGATCTTCTGGATCCACCTCAAGCGACGACGATTCCAATGAGTTGTCGCGGATATTCTCATCATCTTCTTCATGTGCAGTACAATCCTTTGCAGTATGTTTTTCTGGGGTAACAGTGACAGTTGGTAGAGGAGTAGGAGTAGGAGTAGGAGAAGGAAGAGGAGGAGGGAGTCCGACACTGTCCTCGGTAGTACCATCTTGGTGCTGCTGTTCTAGCTTGATGATGGCCCTCTTTTGCGTCGATCTGGTGTTGTAGGCATGGGTACTACTGCTACTACCACTGGGCGCATTCTCATCCTCGTCGTCATCATCATCATCAGTTAGGGTGAGGTCAATAACATCGTAATCATCTTCAATGGACTCCATCTCAGAGTTGGAGGAGTTACTCATAGGCTGATGATTTTTGCCTTTATTATTTATTATTGCCGATCCAAGTAATGTACTAGTACAATGGCAGCGGCGGCGGCAGCGGCGGTGGCTGACGGAGGTTTTGTTGTGTTCAAGATCTCTCTCTCTGAAGGAGGTGGATTTTTGCTCGACTTGGGTACGTATTGGCGATATTTTCTACGGCTAGGATGTGAAACATGTCGCCCAAGAAGAGAAGATGTCCTCCCAACCTCCATATCCATTCCTTTCTATCACATCATCGTCGTCATTACCTCTTGCCCAAGACATCGTACCATCAATCATCACTCTCTCTCTCTAAAGAGAGTATCAATAATAATACATTCTCTCTTTTCTCTCCCTTGGATCGCCCTCTACACAAAGCACGTTTCCTTCTCACTCGGGGTTCTTTATAAACGTTTGCTTTTTATCAAGTCTAGAACTCCCGAGCCCAGTCTTCATCATCCTCCTGATATACTATAGTATAATCTTCCTTCCAATCAACCACATCATCCTACATATAATATTATCTCATGTCTCGCTACTCGCTCGCAACCATCATCGCAGCAGCGGCGGCACTCGTCGTCAATCGCGCTCGCGCCCACGAGGGGGCGGGCTCGGGCTCCAACGATTATCCGTGGAGCTACCTCCCCGTGGTGCTCCCCACTCCGCTCTCGGACATGAGCGTGGATATGCTACCCTTGCGCGGTAACAGCAGCAAACAAAGCATCATTTTGACGGGAGGGTGCGACAGCGCCGATGGCAACGTCTACTACGAGATCGATGGGGACGAGGGATTCGCTTGTTCGAGCGTCACTTCCAAGGTGGGTCCATTCCTTTTTCAGTGGAGAGAAACCAACCAACCCATATCACACGTGCACACGCACGCACACTCAAGTTCGTTTGCTCTTCTTCTTACTACTACTACTGCGCGAATCATCTCATTCTCTAGGTGTACGCCTTCGATCCCATCCGCAACAGCACGACGGCATCGTGGACGGGTACATTCACCACTCTACCCGACATGCCCCGACCGCGAAATCGCCATGCCAGTTCCGTCCTGAACGGATGGCTTTGCGTCTTCGGCGGCAGGAACGCCTCCGACGCCCTGATCGCCGAAATCGACTGCTACGACGCGGCCAACGATGCGTGGAGCACTCCCGCGTCCCTTCCCGCCGAGCGCCTCGCTTCGGACTTCACGGCGTTCTCCGACGATGCGAGCAACGTGGTCTACCTGGTGGCCGGTTACGATTCCGACTACACCGCACTCGATACGGTTACGATGGTCCACATGTCCGACGACATGGACGTCGTGTCGTTTTCCGACGGACCGAATCTCCACGAAAAACGGGGCGACATCGACTCGGCCGTGGTCGATTCGAGGTACGTCTACATCTCCGGCGGATTCACTCACTTGAACAACTACTCCAATCCGTTGGATACGGTCGAAATGTTCGACGTGAAAACCAAATCCGGGTGGAGGTACGTCGACGCGCTCGACCAGGAGAGTGGCGACAAGCAGCTCGTATCGTTGAACGGCAAAATCTACGCCCTGGGCGGCGAAGATAAGGTGGACGTCTCCGGCATCGCCGTCGAGGAATTGCCCGACCTGGGCGCCCGGAGCGAGGTGCTGGATACCGTGGAGGTACTGCACCCGGAGGACGTCGTTCCCGTCTGGGAGGACCCGCACGCCGACATGCCCACGGAATTGTTTCGCTTCGCGGCGGCGGCTTGGAAGGACGACGACGAGTCGGAACAGCAACACCCCCACGATCACGGATACATCTTCGTCCTTGGCGGACAGGTCGGCTACGATGCGGAATGCAAGTGTTTTCGCACCACGGATCGCGCGATGGTCATGGATGTGAGTCTCGTGGAAGATCACGATGTGCCGTCGTCGTCCGGGGCGGCGTCGCCGCTACTACTACTTGCTCGCACCTCGGGCAGTAGTACTGCGGCTGTCTTACTTGGCTTATTCCTGGGACGTTTCTTCGTGTGATGTGTATCTCGCATCGGTGTTGAGAACACGAAACGGACATCGTGATGCCGTTATCTAATTTGTATCTAAATCCATTATCCATTTACGTCTTCTACCCGAGCCACCGCTGCCCCATCCTCCCCTTCTATTGGGTTGAAAGATTACGCCAAATTAACATTCCGAGCATGTCTGCTCCGAGTATTATTTGCTCGTCTCGTTCGTTCCGGGGCAACTGCGTTGACGCTGCCAACACCGTCCGACGATGCCTTCCTCTTCGTTCCTCTCCCGACGGTCGCGCGGGTACCACTGCTAGCGGGCAGAGACGGAGGATCATTCTGGTCGCGCCAAATCTTCTTGGATAGCCTATGGAACAGTCCTACGCTGTCGGGTCCGACGTCGGGTCCGAAGGCGATTTCCAATCGTCGACCGATCACCGACGAATTCCTCCATCTCAGCCGTTCCATAATTCGTTTATTCTTGTCGGTAGTGTCGCAGCTGTGCGAGAATTGTGAAAGGAGTGAGCGTGCGGATCGAGAGGATGGAGCGATGATGGAGTTACGGTAACAGCAACGGCTGCCTCTTTCTCCCAACACAAATACAACATCTGCACAGAACAATTATACTCACTTTTCAAACAGTTTCTTCCTGTCCCACACCATCTTTTCTTTCTTCCGTTGTATCTCTTTCGTATTCATATTCGGAGGCAATACCTCTACGCTACCATCCAGGAGGCTAGGCACAACAAGTCCTCGCTTCTCATTCAAATTATTCTTGAAATTTTGGTTGGCATACAATTGATCAATGCCAATACTGCCATTCGCCATGATACAGTCGAGCATCGCCGCCCGTCGTAGTATTGGCAGCCGGTTTCCCGTCTTTTGTTGCTGTATTTGACACGCGCTTAGAACATCAACAACATTGTGATTGTCCACGAGCTGCGACGCGGCAATTTCACACATTAGACTCAGGCGAGGCATGTGTGCCTCCTCTGCTAGGGCAATGCCTGCCAGGGCTAGATGGAGGGAGATGGTCGGCATCCCCCCGTCAGGCCACTCTTGTTTCCGAAACGGGGGTACGGGACCAGTGTCGGCCTCGGTCACGGCAGAAGTGGATAAGTCAAGGGCAGAAGCAGTTGCGCCCGCCTGAACGAATGCTTCTTCTCCCAACGATGGTACGCGGTTGGTGTAGCAATATTCCAGCAATAGCTTGACCGCCTGGGGAGAGTGATCGGGAAGGATTACCCGCACCGAAGTAAGGTCCGCGTCCTGCCTATTACTATGCCCGGGTCGCAGATTTCTGCTCAATTCCGACCTATTGGCTTTGACGTTGTCTCCGATTCCATCTCGGTATTCATCCTCGTCATCTTCCACCTTGGCCACCCCAAGAGCAGCAGCCCCCACTGCCATATCATTGTTATCGATCCCAACGTTAGCGCCTCTATTACGTGCAGCAGGCTCCTCCGCCATGATTATGGTATCGTCCTCATCATCCGATTGCTGTCCCGGCTTCGCTCTCCCCACATCTAGTGCAGTGGTATTGTCGTCTTCTCCAGTTTCGGCTCTGCCCGCAACATACATTTTATTCCTCCCTCCGCACACATCTTCTTCCTCGTCGTCATCATCGTTAGTATCCTCACATGACGATATCGTCATCTCCTTCCTCCTTCGTATCTCTTCCCTCGCAAGCTCAATCTTCATCCCCAGCCATCGACACCTCTTCGAGGGTATTATCGAGTTGGCACGAATCGTGGTGGCCAACACGTTCTGACTGTACCCCCGCTCATCGACTACCCTTCCCCTACAATCTAGAACAACATCATAAGGGGATGCTGACATTGACGAAGACGTTGATGATGACACCAATGAAGATGCACTATTGGCGGGATACAACAATTGTCGCAAATCGCGGAAATATTTACGATCCGATTCGCGCTGTTGGCGCACCCATTCGGCAGCGGCGGCGCGTTGACGACTCCGGTCGGGAAAGACGCCAATGTGATCGTTCTTCATCAACGCCGATCCCTCGACGGTTTGTTCGGGATCGAGGATTGTGGCGTGTACGAATTCAAAGTCGGATGGTTTCACGGCATGGACAATAGATGATTTGCCCTTCGTTTTGGGTATCTTGGAGTTCACAAACTTGCAGAATTGATCAAAGACGAGGCTCAACTTGGAATTTTTATCGAGGCCAACGTAAATCACAGTACCTTTCTTCAATGCAAGATTGTCAGGAGACAGTGCCTCGAGTTGTTGCTGCAGGTGTCGTTTTTGGCGGCGTGGTTCATCGTCGTGATCGATGGCGATATTTTTGCTGGCGTGTTCATCGCCCCCTCCTCTAGATGCCGCATTGTTATCATCCACGTTCACGTTATTATTATTTTGAATAATGTTGTTCATATTGTTGTCATCGTCGTCTTCGTCGTCGTCCCATTCCTCCCCCCCTCCACTCGACAATATCTCAAAGTAGAGTACCAAGGGGCATTTGAGAGATCGAGTGACCAGAGTTTTTGTGTTGTCATCGATGACATCCCCGGCAATGCCACCATCGATGGCATTCCGACGACGACGATGATGGAGGTGATCATGATGAGGAGGGTCGTCGTCGTTTTCTTCATCCAAGTTGTTATTTGCGTCGGGGTGTTCTTCATCTCCGCCAACAGCACCACCACCATCATCGTCGTCGTCTTCGTCGTCGTCGTCTTCGTCATTTTCCGCTGGAGGAGGAAGCGGGGGCTGCTGTTGTCCAAGGCCGATCTCCGGATTGTTGGGATTGGGATCAGCATTGTTATTCTCGTGCTCCTCCTCGTCGTCGTGATCGTCGTCGTCGTCGTCATCTTCGGCCCCACCTTCTGGTCGTTCTGCCCAGTGGCGTAATTCATCTTCATTCAATCCTTCCATCCAAATTTGTTCTTGGAGGAGACGGGCGGCCGCCTCGTCGGCGTCGTCGTTGTTGTTATTTCGAGGGTTGTCGTCGGCGTTCATGGTCGTCGTCCGTCGGTTGTGTTCTGGTTTTATCTCTTCGCTGAGAGCGGTCACAGTATGTCACGTAGGTACCAAGGTACAATACGTGAAACAGGATTAAACAAGAAGTACCGTGTATTGTATCCAGTATCCATACCATACTTATTGCTTATGCATTCATTCCTTGCTCTGCCATGACCGAATTTCCGGAGAAGTATTCATTATCCAATAGTACTCAACTTCACCGCTCATAAGGACCAGTGTATGATGGTACAAATTAATTATTGGAAGCTACAAGTATCCATCAATCACTCTCAATAGGTATCAATTCACAAATTAGATTCCAAATTCTCCCATTCCACTCTTCTCAGACACCCAATTGTAATAATTCTCAGTAAAGATTTGCTCCCGTGACTGGTACTCTACGTCGTCGAGTATCAGGTCATCATCGTCTTCATCTTTAATGAAGACTCGTCGCCAACCTTCATCGTCATGATGCTCCCAGTGGTTCTCCAACGACAACTTGATCATATCATGAATGCAATACAAATTGTTCGTATCCACCTCGGATCCCCACAAATTGTGCAACTCGATCAACATCATGTGCGGTACGCGATCTTCCCATCCTTCTGCCAATGCTATCCTACCATTGGGTTGAATGGACAGTATGTTCATACTTGCCAAAACATTAATTTCATGACGAAGTCCGGTCACACCATCAGAGGAGAGATGTGCAATCGTAAATTCATCATTCAATTCCTCCGTAGTAGTACCGTCTGGATCACTGGGTAACGTGAGCTTTCCCTCCCATTTACGGCGCAAGCGAGACATTCGTTCTTCGTCAAGTACAAAACGTATGTTTTCAAACGAGTAGGATCCAGGCTTACGTGGATTGCCTTTGAACATTACCTCCTTGGACAATGGAGATGTTATTTTCGATCGATGACGATGTTGCCTGTTGTTTGATAATGAACGATATTCAGGTGAGGTGAGATCGAGTGGCAAATACCAAGAAGTAAAATGAGTGAGGAACAAGCTTACCAAGCAAAATCGGCATGGGAAGGTTCTATTCCGGTAGTAGAAGAGGGAACAAGTTTGAGGAAGAATGTATGCATCACAAGCATGTGAACATAGAGTCTTACCTTGGAATAAATGACCAAACGTTACGCTCACGTGTTTCAAGATTTCGGCTATGAAGTATGGACTTGGGACAACTATTTCGTCTTCACTACCGGATTTGCACTGTTCTGTCTTGGGTCGTTTTGTTGGAAGTGGCAAGTTGCCGTTCGTTGATGTTCGCTTCGAACTGGTTTGCGCGAGTGAGGTTAATGGCGCGGCTTCATCGTCGTCGCTGTCCTCCGATTCGTCGGAGTAAGACTGTGTAGGTTGGTCCTCTACAGAAGAACTTTGATTATGACTGCCCACTACTTGCTGATGCCCATCATCAACTACCTTCAGTTCCTCGTTGTCCAATCTGCCCATCACTGACGCCACAGCAGATACCACCAATGTGCACAACGAAGGCGGCACAAGCACGGCTTTCTTCATCCTAGAAACTTGTATCTTTTCCATCTCGAGTATGAACTCAGCCTCCTCTCTATCAGCCGCGTTCGCTTCACGAAGCCGCACAAATCGATCAATGTATGCCTTCTCCATAGAATTCTTGGCCTTAATGGAATTCTTTGCAATGGAATTCTTTTGCACATCTGGATTCTCGCCGTGGTAATCTATGGAGTTAGCCTCGCAATACTGTCGTACATCCCTGTAAAGTGGACAGTTAACATTGCTCACATATTCATGTGTCGTACTCCCACATTTGCATCCCTTTGCAGGTCGAGCGGCTTCTCGTAAGGCGCTGCGTTTTGCATCCGTGAGTGGCCCCTCTAAGAACGATTCATAGTTACTTTTCTTTGTATCTAATTGCTGCTCTGCTTCCCATTTCCTGCTCCAATACTCTGTAGCCCTGTTCTGCATGTCCAGTGCCATCCGCCTTGATTCAAATTGCAACTTGGCCTCCAATGTCTCTTTGGTTCGGTGTTGGAGACTCTTTCCATACTCCTCACTCTTCATGATTGACGCAAGTGTTTCCTTTTGCGAAACCGAGATTAATGCCATGCCTTTGAATATTTGAAAAGGAATTATCGATAAACCACGAACCAGCGCAGTCCATTCATCAGTTGTAAATTCACCCGATATTACCCTGTCTTCAACGGCCACATATGAGATCATGGATACAGTTGATGCGACAGGGATCAAACTTTGCGTTTCCATGTGCGAGGCACTAGGCAAACTTGAAATTTGCTGGACTGGTTTGGCATCCGCAGAACTCATGATGATGGTATTCATTCTTGCCACTTTCAACGAGCATTGAATTTCACCAGAAGAGGGGCAGACAATAGATGTAGTACCAATGGCCTTGCATGCATCCGTGAACGTCAATCCGCCACATGGTCTACCGTTGATCGCGAGAATTATGTCTCCTGGCTTTAGTGTACTTGCTGCGAATTTCGCCTTGCTGGCATCCACAACGGCCATTACACCAAAATTTATTCGCTTTCGACGTTGTTTCTTCTCCGTCAAAATCCGTGAGTGCGAATCGCCACCCACTGTGGTAGAATTAGGATTTGCATTGTCACTTCCTTCATCGGTTGGGACCAAAACACTTTTGCACTCCCATCTCAAAATAACACCGAAGGACTCTTCCGTTATTTGCTTTGTCAATACAATATCGGCTGGTAGAACATGGTGAGACTTGGAGTAGGGGCTGAGTGGACCTTTCTCCGGTGACGGATGAAGTAGCGCCGGATGTGTTGTTTTGACGGGTTGCTGCCGATGTTGGTAAGGTAGCATGGAATTGTCAACTTTCAGCGTCATAATCTGAGATGGACCGCTTTGGTTTAACGTGTGAGGAGGCGGGAATGGCATAATATCTTGTGGGTGATGGTGTGAAAAATATGGGAATGATTGTATCGCGTGAGGATGATATCCGCTCTGAATCATGGGACGGTGCAAAATCATTGCAGATTGAGCTATCGTCGGATTGTACATTCCGAACCAAGGGGTTACTTGATGATAAAAGTATGGATGATTCATCAACATGAATGGCTGTTGATGTTGCTGCATATTAGCTAGGCCTCCTATCGCTTTCGTAGTGCATGTTGCTTGCAATTGCATCCTCTGTTCCACAGCATAAATCATACTATCGAGGCACATTCTAATTTCTTTTGTGCGTATTAGTTTTTCCCGTCTCTCTTTCAAAATCATTTTCTCTTCTGTTGTTTTTATGAGATATTCAATTGTCTCGGCTATGGAATGATGCGCACCACCATACTTTTGTTCTATTTCTGATCGACGCTCGACTATCTTGACCATATCATTTATGCAATACCCGACATGTTTTCTCTGTTTTTCACCCTCTATCTTCTGTCGTTCTTGTTCCTTTATTGCAGCAAGACGTTGCAACTCCTTCTCTCGTTCGATGCGTAGGCGCTCTTTCTCCTGTTCTTTGAGCAGACGTTGTTTATCGGCTTCTTTCTGCTCTAAGAATTGACGTTTTTGTCGATGCAATTGAGCAATCTGCGATTTAAGTTGTGATTTAAGCGTAGCTGGTTGTTTCTTCCTCGATACCACAACCACAGTCTTTGATTCAACTTTGGTATTCCTGAGCTGCGTGGTACAAGTCATGGGAGGTTTTGGAGAAAGTAGAGGCGCTTGCAAATGAATTTCCGTGCTATTTGATGCTTGCCGAGGAACAGGATTGACCGATGAAGCAGGCGTATTTTCCTTCTTGGGCGTTGGTGTGACCGTCGGGTTTTTGTCGCTCGTGCAATTTTGCTTTTGATAGGGATTGTTGTTGCGGGCAACGTGGTTGCTGGTGCGAATCGGCTTCGGTGTGGTCATCGCCATCTTCTGTGCATCCGCAAGACCTTTTCCCATTCCGCTGTTGCGGGCACTTGCGGCCATTATTATCTTCGTCGGCGTCGGGCAATTTTTCTTGAGGTATGGATTGACAAGCGATACCTTTCGATGGGTCTGCTGCTGTGGCGGAAGCTTGTTAAATGGAGGGCGTTCCATTGTCGTCATGCTCTCGTTTTTTATGATTGGCGTTGAGTATCATAGTCTGCAGGATTCGTACGATATCATCATCTCTGAGAGGAAGACACATAATATTTTGTAGTCTCCATGGAGGAATCAGTAATAATTTACAAACGCGCGCCAAAAATCATCCCTGCCCTCTTACTACTATGAATAATAAAAAATCGATGGATTGCAGTGATCCATTGAATCTTGGAAGGAGCGCACATGGTGTTGCAAAAGTCGATTATGAGTATGTTTTATGGAGGGATTCACGACGAGGCATAATCAAAACAGCTTCTGTTTCTTAAGCTCGACCAATGTCAATGCGTCTCCTCCATCTACCTGATCCGCTGACCTAAACGTCTTAACCCATTGCCTATCACCCTGGAGCCACGTTCGGATCTTTTTCTTCAGCACGCCCGTACCGTGGCCATGCAATATGTATACTACCGAACGATTCTGCATTACTGCCTTGCTAAACGCATCTATGCATTTTCTCTTCGATTCTTCAAAGTTCATTCCAATACAATCTACTGTGTTTGATTTCATTTTGAACGTAGCACCTCGATCGCCTATAGAGGACTGAGAAGATGAGGATGCCATGTCAACGGGAGAACTGGCAGAAGAATCCAAATCCAATGCTCTTTGTGCCATTTTTGACATGGTACGTCCCACTCCTCTTCCGCCACCTGCATCACTCGCTTGGCTTCGATTTGAATGGATTCTATCAGACAAGGGCGGGTACGCAATTTCCGTCGTGGTCAGACGAACCGGAACCCCACCTACTATGACCTGTATCTTCTTGCCGACCTCTTTCACGATCCCCTCCTTCCTGTGAAAAGCGCCAGTTTTACAGACGATAACTTTGTCACCAACATTGATACTCGTATCGCCCTTCATTTCTGATATGGGTATAAGTTCATACTTATCTGTTTCGTCTGTAAGCTGCTGCTGCAGTCTGGATACAATTCCCGGCACATTTTCTGCCTCGGACAAGGCCTCTCGTTTTACAATTCGAATATCACTCCAACTATCTGCCACCACCTTTTTAGTAGCACCGCTGCCCTTCAGTTTTTCCAGTATGTCATCCAGGAGCCGTTCTTTCTCTTCAAGCTTGGCTGCAAACTTGCGTGCCTCTTCTCGTCGCGCATTAAGTTGCGTCAACTCTAACTTTTGCTGCTGTTTCTTCATTTCTGCCATTATTTCCAAAATTTCATACTCTCGTTTTTGTAGTTCGGCGGTCTTTTGATCAACAAGAAGCTTTTGGTCTTCAAGGTCGCGAATCAATTCGCCCATCTGACGAGTTTCTGTGTCCAGTAATTCATAAGCTCTTCGAATCACTTTCTCTGGCAACTCAAGCCGCTCAGCAACTGCCAGTGCAAATGATTCGCCAATAACCCCTGGTAGTAGCTTATACGTTGGCCTCCCACCAACAAACTGCATCCCGGCCACGTCAAATCGACCATCCGTTGAAGCTAGCTGCTTAAGTTCTAAATAGTGCGTTGTGATGGCAACACGGCAACCTCTATCCAGCAAAGCCTCTAGCAAGGCACGCGCAATCGCTACTCCTTGGTTAGGGTCGGTACCGCTTCCCAACTCGTCCATCAAAACCAGGGCATCACTGCCGGCATTTTTGAGTACCTCACGACAAACCAGCATGTGACCGCTGAAGGTGGAGAGATCGCCATCGACGGATTGCATATCACCAATGTCAGCAAGGATGGGAGAGAAGAAATCAACACGAGCGGGCTCATTAGGTTTGCTTGGTACTGGAATACCGTCGCGAACCATGAACGCATACAGTCCAAGCAGTTTCTACCAGGTGAGCGAGGACAAAGGAACACAGGGAAGAGTGTCAGCCGAGTGGTGCGTCTCACAAACAAATATACAATCATGATACTCACTAAAATGATGGTCTTTCCACCAGAATTTGGGCCCGTCAAGATCAAACCCTGATTCTTCCCTCGTCCGATATCGACATCACTTCCCACCACAGCATCCTTGCCCAGCCCCCGAAGCAACAATACTGGATGTTTTGCATCGTACACATGCACCACGCCCTCAGATCCGACGTTTGGTATCACTCCGCCTAACCGTCTCCCTAATTTAACACGCGCCATTACCACATCCAATTGTCCTAGGCAGGCAGCATTCCTCTCGATGCTCGGTCGATGCTTCGCAATCATCTCCGTAAGTTCCCTCCAAATACGTGATTCCTCCGACCGCAATTCAGCCTCGGCACGACGCAACTCGTTTGTCGGACCGGTAATCTCAGTAGGCTCGACGTAGCATGTCTTACCTGACCTAGAAGCATCGTGAACAATCCCCCCCACAGACGTTTGATATTTGCGTTGTATTGGTATAACCAGGCGGCCGTTTATCTCCATGGTTAATGCACCACCAGATTCAACAGCCAGCTTATCCCGCATCGAAGGGTTTGCCAGAATCGAATCCACAGTCTCGAGGATGTCTCGTTTCATGGATCGTATCGATGAGCGAAGTCTTCCTAGGGAAGGAAAGGTAGTTCCATCAAGTCGGCCGTTGCCCTTCTCAAAGGCGTTGGAAAGAATGCGTAGTAAATCGTCCTCGACATGGATAGACTGTACTAACTTGGGAAGTTCTACAAATGGAGTTGGCCCCGCATCATCGGCCGTTGTAATATCATTGTTCGTGTCCAATTGTTCAGCATCATTTACTGCATACAAGGCCTCAGCCCAATCTAAAACCTCAAGCGATAATTCCAGCATGGAGGTAATATCCAATATTTCTGGTCCCTCGAGAACTTCCCCATCATCGATGATGCTTAATATGGGTTGAAGGTCTAGTGTCCGACCTGAGATGGGTGGTAAGCCCAATGGCAGTTGTTGTATCTTGGGGGTCCTCCTTCTGTTGCCGTTGTCTTGGTTGCCGCTGTTAATCCCCTGCTTGCTCCTCCATCTATTCTTATTTCTATCGCGTCTGCTGTTCTCGTTGTTCAAATTGGTATCTTTCACTGCCTCGTCCCCCACTGCCTCCTCCTCCTTCCGTCGCTCTCTCCGCTGATGACGTAGATCACTATTGCCGCATCCACTATCTGGTATGATTACATAATCGTGTCGTATCACGCCATTCTCCATATCCATTAATCGTTCCATCTCACGAACGGCATTATATCGACGATGCACCCCCCGTGCCGAGGAGGCTGAGAGTGGCATCGTGAGCACATCCTCGTCAGCATCTTGATTGGTATTCTCAGCAGTGATTGGTTGAGAAGGTGGTGCAGATTTTGCAGTATCTGTAGACGATGACGAAGATGACGTCAACACGAGACGTTTTCCAAAGGCACTCGTGCACTCGTCGGCTAGGGCACGCAAAACCGAATGGTAATCGAGAGTGTCCACCGTGCGCTTATGCAGGTCGACTGTTGTTGCTTCCATCGCAGTCCCTCTTGAGGCAGTGGTAGCAGGAGAAGTATTCAACGACCCTTTGGCCATTGTGTCAGCCGTCAATGTTGTAGAAGTACTTGTGGTACTAGCGGCACTTGCCAAGCTCAAGGGCGTTCGTCGTGATTGTCGTTGCTCCTCAAACCAAATTCTATTCACATCCTCATTTCTCCTCCGCTCTTCAATGGAATCAAGTAATCGCGGTGCATCAAATATTGGATCCTCACTACCAAACGAGGATGTGGACGAGGTGATGGGACGTCGCAGCAAGGAATATCCTTCTTCTCCCGCGCGCAGTGATGAAGATGATGAGTAAGAGTTAGGATCAAAGTAGGAATCGAATGAGTAGGATGATGCGCCGTTAGATTTCGAAGGAGCAGATGCAACTGCAACGCTGTTTATGATGGTGGCAACATCGAAATCACTTTCATCCTCATTGTCGTCATAACAATCGTTGTGTCTTGTTGACGATGATAATGCTGCAATCCGAGTCGTTACTGTTGTTCTGTCGAGCTGATGCGATTTCCTTCGTCTTTTCTCTCGTAGTAACTGTTGATGGGGCAAGTGACGAAGAAAATGTTGCTTCCTTCGAACATCAATGTTGGAGGATGAGGTTGCAAATGCCGTCGTCGTCTTCGTCGTCAGTTGCCTGAAAGGACTAGCCGCCACAGCCGCTACAGCTGCTGTTGTTACTAAAACTAAAACGTGCATGTTATTGGGAGTTGTGAGTTGGTCTGCCTGAAGGGATCCGAATCAACCCTTCTTTTCTCTATCGCGAAATAAATCAATCGTGCAGATTTCAATCCCCTTTGTCGACGGATATCGATCGAGCGGAGAGAGGTGGAGAATTGAGCTGAAGCTCTCGATGTCTCCTCACAATGCATCGTGCATCCTATCTCCAGTCTCCTCGTCCATCGTTCTGACCCTTTCGCTGTGATCTGACATCTTCTGACTCAACAGCCACAGTCTCCCGCCAAAACACATGATCACTTTCCTTTTTTCTTTTTTGCACCATAGTACTATCTGTACTTAAAGGAGGTTCTGAAATGACCCTCCGTTTCAACGGAGTCCTACGTAGAAACGTACCAG
>JALLBB010000207.1:0-20003 GCA_036939735.1 Discostella stelligera | reverse complement strand
TGAAATTGGATGTATTGAAAGATATTAAAGCCAGCAAGAGTCAGCACTTGCTACTTTGATGCTTGTCATTGTGGATTCAGCTTCTTGTCTGTAGTCTGTAATAACTTCATTGCTGGCATGTTATAGCAACACTGAGAGCAAGTCTGTGGTCCGCAGTGGACGGGTCTGTAGCGGACACTTGGATACAGAGCCCCTGCATAATGAAATTACCAAATACTACATGAAACGGGTTTTCAAAAAAAGAGCGTTTCTCTCTTACTCTCATCTCATCTATCCCTTTCCATTCTTTTGGCTGATTGTTGAATGATAAGGTGGTTTTGTTTTTTTCTGAATCAGCGAGTACAAATTTTACACAATGGATCAATGCCATTGTCAATTGAATGGTAGACATTCAATGTCATTGACCCAGCATGGCAACGGTACTCATTCGATGCCAACATCTTTGCAGTGTGGTAACCGTACTTGTTCTAGTTCCAGTGGTGTAGGATGTGGCTGGATCGGTGGCAGGCACATTGAGGCTGGTGGAGGTCATAGATGGCGATGCAGTGACATTCACAATAGAATACTGGAGGATAGGCGGGGTGTCGGGGAGATGCCATGGTCAGGGCTGGTTGTGTGATAGTGTCTATTCCTCGCAAACAAAATTATATAATTCAAAAATCCGGTGGAGAGAAGCACGGGGATGTAGTTCAGTGGTAGAACGTCTGCTTCGCATGCTGAAAGTCAGGGGTTCGATTCCCCTCATCTCCATTTTGCTCTGAGAGAGTTGTTGCCCAATCTTTCGATTCTTCTGCTAAATTTTTGCTCTTTCTGACTACTGTTCCTACGTAGATAAATGCGAAATCGATGCTGCTCCAGCCACATATCGACAGCGCGATCTGCGTCATTGAGGACGGCCATTTACTAACTCTATTATCTATTATTATCCGATCACGAAGATCATCAATCCCTTCTCTCTCGTCCTTTGTTTTTTGGTGGGAAACAATGCCTGAACTTCCCGAGGTCGAACAATTTCGCCAGATTCTCTTACCGCTTATTGGTTCTGCGGCTGCACCACCGGCACCGGCATCCTCCTCCTTGATGCGCGAGGTTTCTTCATCAGCCGTCACAACATTCGAATGCCCTCCTCCTCTGCCAACCAAACGATTCCCGTCGCTGCACGTCATTGGCTTGATAAACGAAGGTTGCTACGTCATGAAAGACGTTTTGAGGAAGGGCAAAATTTTGTGTATCGTTTTACAACGGCAAGTAGAGTTAGATGATTTTGCGAAGAAGAACGGGTGTGGAGGGAAGAGGAAGCGAAGACAACCGACAATCGCTTCGGCGCAAGAAAATGGTGGAATAACCGGGAGAGAATCGACGCTTTATCTATCCTTACACATGGGTATGACAGGAAGAATATCTTCCCCTAACATTGTCCCCAGGTTAGAGTCACTAAGCGAAAACGATGCCTATCCACCACCCCACACTCACCTCATCATCCGATCCAACGGAAAAGAAGCTGCCTTTTCGGACCCAAGACGGTTCGGAAGTGTGATGGTTGATATAGGAAATGATAATGCAACATCGTGGTCTATCCCAACATTTCAAGATATTGCACCGGATGCACTACAAATGTCAGAGGCGTACTGTAGCATCCGGAAGACGACATCATTAAGTTCCGATCCAGATATGGAGCAACCGAAAATCATAGAGCAGCTGATAAATAAGAAAAAGGGAATAAAGGGGCTTCTCCTTGATCAACGTGCTGTTGTAAGCGGAATAGGAAATTGGGTGGCAGATGAGTTGTTGTATAGAAGTTGTATCCATCCCGACCAATCCTATTTGAACATGGAGGAAGCTCATGCCTTGGTGCACGAAATGCATTATGTTCTTTCTACCGCAATAGCATGCTCAAACGATGGTATTGACTATCCACAAGAATGGCTGTTTCATCGTCGGTGGAGAAATGGTGGTGGAAAGGGTCAATGTCGTGCGAAGGATTTTGATGGAAAAGTTATCTCCTTTGTTCAATCGGGAGGGCGGTCTACAGCTATCGTCCCATCAAGGCAAAAACACATGGCGAGGAAGATCGTAAGCAAGCCAACGAAGAAAGAGGAAACTAGGTCGGGAGTGGACGTGCATTGCGATAATGAGAAGGAGGCTACTAGAACCGCGAAGAAAAAAGATGGTCGAACGCGGATATCGTTAGACGTTGAAAGCATAGGGATGGAATCAAGGTCAACAAGGAGGAGTAAGAGGCAGAACACCTGACTGATTTCTCAACATCACTAAGACTTCCATAATAGTTGCTGTCAAGACAATTCTCTTTTATTATGAATCAAGACAATACTACTTTTTAACGGACTCTAACAGGACATCGCAACTATCCTTCGCAACCTTTGAACAATTCGCAACAAGCAGTACAATGATACGCGTCCAACGCCCATGGAGTAGGGGCACAGCCACCCATCGCATGGCCTTCGTAACACAGAAATGGAGCAGTTCCTATCTGACACTTATTGATCTTGGATGCGCAAACTTCAGCATTGCACGGGGGACATTCAGATGCAGGTGATGATTGATGTTCTCGATCCGAATCGTCGGATATATACGATCCAGCACATACTTTCGGATTGCATGCTCCACATTCACGCTCAAATTCGACTCCTGCCACCTGCCGGCATGCTCCAAGCTCACTCGCGCCTAAATTTGTCATGAGCCACTGAATGCGCTCCTTACATGTAAATCCATTTGCATTTGAGCTCAACGCTGTGTTTACGCATGTCTCTGGGCACCCACAATCAATGGTTTGCTTCTGTTCAGTCTTCGGCACTGGCAAACTATTTATTGAGGAGGATGGGTTCTCCAAATCATAAGGGACACTTGGAGTAGGCCGAGAATAAATATACCATAATGTGTTGGAAAGAGAATGCCCCGAACCCCCTGCCGACTCAAAGACACTATCCGGCAACGCAAGTGCCTTTTCCATTGCAAGCTTCGGGTGTCCCAGGCTGGCTAGAATAGAATATAATTGCACTGCCCAACCCTCATTTATACATAAAGGATCTGAATCGCAGCTCTCTACGAAGGACGGATAAAGCTGTCGAAGCCACTGGTCAGTGTCGCGTCGTTCCGAAACTGGAGTAATCGGCAGAAGTTGGATACCATAGGCAAGAAATGGCGCAGAACCGAACCATGTTTGCAATTGACACATTGTATCCCACATCATGCTCACAACAGCTGGGGTATAGGTATCGGCTGTTCAGGGACGAGTGAATTTTGTAAGAAGGCAGGCAATGTCAATGAACATTTGAAACACAGTCAGCATTAACTCACGATAAATCTGATGACGTTTTGGACTGTACACATGCCTACGCAATTCCAGAATGTAAGATGATTTGCAGTTGAGAGCATAGATAACAAAAGTACAAAGAAACTTTCCCTTCCTTGTTCCTCACCAATATCGATCAGCAGATCTGATTTCTGTCGTTGCTAAAAACCGGCCAATGTTAAAGACCTGACAAGCAGTGTTTGCATTATCGTTGTCTGATTGGTTCGATGATGCACCTTGCCCAAAAGCCTTCATCATGACTGAACCAAACATGGCAACGCCCTCATATGCTGCGATTGCTTCGCTTGATGATTCTTGATTTCGCCCATTTAGGTAAGGCCGGCTACCGAAGAGGGCGATACCAGATGCCCAACTATTTCCAAGGAACCTAAAAGCCATCAATCGAACGTGAGCATCATGATGACGAGCGTGAAAATTCTCAACAAAAGAATATACGCCACTAATACTCATACCAATCTTTTTGTCTGAAAACAGGGAAGTACATATCATTCACGGAAGGATTGGCAATATCACGTATATAGAGTAAAATATGTTCAAAGTATCTCTTTCCCCAATCATTGTCGTATTGAGCAACGATTGCCGCTGCATAAATATGATATCCGTAATGAAAGTGATGGTCGTTGTAGAAGCCATTGCCAAAGTTGAGACCCGGATCTTGGTAGGAGGGGCAGTTCGGGAAGATATTGTCGCATCCTTCACCATTAAACAAGCAACCACAATTGACTAAGCCGCCCCAAGTATTATCATATGTGAATGGGGCTGCTGCCGTACCGTTCAGCCATATTTCCACGGCACTTCTTAATCTAGCAATTGCATTTTCCATCTCTTCATCAGAAGGAAGCTTAACTTCTTTGCATGTGCGGATGATTTTTGCTAGATCATCTCCTCCTGAGGTCGATTTACCAGGTGCACTTGATTCAGATGTGTTTGCCAAGTCTCGAAGTTCTTGTGCAATGACAATTATGCGACCGAGCTTCGCAAGCATTTTCCCGGGGAAGTAGGTGTCGCCAGCACCTCGCATGTAGTTATCTGGCAACGAGTAAGATATATCTTTTGACAGCGCCTTGGCCAATGCAGGGATAACAAGGTGACTTGGTGGCCGCTTGGCAGTGAAACTTGGCAAACCACCAAGCTCTAGATTGTGGATGTAAGTCGATAACAGAGAGGGCAGTTAGCAAGGAATCGATAATGGGGTAAGGTAGTCAAATGTCCAGTGTTGTTACCTTCTTCCATGGCCCATAATCCTCCCTTCACGAGGCAAGTGTTGCCATGCAACGAATGAACGCAATGCCCAATCACTTCATTACTCGATCGTCCATGTAGACGCAATATGTCAATGTGATGCGGAAGCGCGAACATGATTAACTCTTTTGTGGAATTACCCTTGTAATTCCTCGCCTCCCAATCAAAGAATAGATATGCACTTTTACCATCGGGAGAGTCCGGTCTTAAACCGCCCACCGGATCTGAAAAAACATATTTCACCGATGGAGATGTCGGGATGACCTCGGCATGGTCACGCAACACTGCACGAAAATCCGATTGATCTCGAGCTTTATTCTGGTTACAAAAGTTGACATTGGTGCCGGTAGTGCAATTGTTGGCCAAGGCGATTCGAGCGATGAGGGGCACTTCATTGGAATTCACGTCGGTGGTCTTCATTGGGACCACACGGAGTTGAAACGCATTTTGGTTTTCGTGCTTTGGCGCAACGGCTCCAGGAGGCAACGATACAGAGCCAACGAGTTTGTTTGGATTAATGTAGCATCGAACAAACACCGGTCTTGAAAAGAACACCAGCCACGTAAAATCAGATTCGGGGAAGTACAGTTCAACTTCTTCATTCACAAGGAATGGCTGAGTGGAATTGGTGCTTGAAAGGACTTGTTTCTCGGTAGATTCATCAAGAGTCCCGCATTCCATCCGTGTGAATCCATCAATGAGAGGTGGCTTGGCGACAATCTCCGACGCAATCGTCGGCACGACATCCCGTCCATATTCCATCGTGCCGTACGGCATGCCCCGTAATATGCTTGATCGCATGTACCGCTGTTTCTTCGTCCAACCACCCTGCCCTGCATCATAATCATCATCGCGACCAGCGTTCCAACGCAAGCCAATCCCAAGCGTATTGGATAAGGTTGTCTCATCGACTCGATATCTCCTCGTGAATTCACCATCCGCCGTCCCTAGCGTCAACCCGTGCGTGTTCACGAACACACTTTGGACGACGGTGCCATAGCTCAAGACATTGGGATAGTGCAATCGTATCCCCACGATGGGACCGACGGTATCCAAAATGTACGGAATGGTATGCACGCGATTTTCCTCGCCTGCAAAATTTGCATACGGATCATTGTTGGATCCTAGTGCACCACTGCGACTACTACTACTACTACTCTCGTCGAGACCCACCAAGAGATTGAGGTACCATTCGTTGGTGGGGAGGGGCCTACCCGCTTGGGCCCCCCTGCGTGCCGATCCAAAGACTGATCCTGGACGTGAAACCTCGGGACGATCGTTGTACACAGGAATGCCTAGGTCACTGGGTGACTTGTAGGAGAGTGGGTCATTTGTGATGAGAGAGTATGCTAAATCGAAATATGGTAGTATGACTTCGGAAGAGGGATGATCTTCGTGATGATGTAGATGGATCGATGGGAAGTTACGATTACGATACACGACGATGATCGCGATGAGTGTCGCGATGGAATAAGCCAGCGCGAGATGAGCCTTCGTGCGTGTTACTAGCATGGAGAGTAGTGAGTGGGTGCTGTTCGCGCGTTTCTCCTCCCCATGTCCGTTATGATGCGGATAGTGATGGGAGTTGACATCTTTTTCCTCCGCAGTCGACGACAGCGAGGAATAAAGTTGCAGTCCAGCAGGTGGACGAGTGTTTGCTGTTGCGATGCTTTCGTCAGTCCCACTTAACAACTGCGCTTCTTCGTTGGAAGTAGACACACCCATGTTGTAGGCTTGAGAATGATTTTACAGCAAGGATGTAGGTAGTGATTGATGGGTAGGTTTCTGTGGTTCATTTTCATGGACGTGAGGCAGCAGGCAGGCAGGCTGGGCGGGTCGGTGGGTGGTTGCCTTTTTTTTGGTTGCGCCGGTGATCGGTGGATGGATGGGATCGCAAGATTCGAGAAGCACCTCCCCCTCGCTCGCGCTCCTGCACCAACAATCCCGCCACCTCGCTTTTTGACGGTTATGGAAAGTTTCGGACGCTTTGTCCTTTTTGCTTTTCATTTTCAATTTTTCGTCAGCTTTCGTGTGAGTCGAAAGACGAAAAGGGAGAACAATTTCGGATGAACGATGATGTTGTGCGCGAGTGCGAAAACATTACATTTCTGGAGAACGTTATCCATTGTCTATCATCATGTTAAAGGGCGCAATTGATAACGTGATTGTTTGACTATTGATGAAGCTGTGCCTCGTCATTGAACGTTATCTCGCTGCTGTATTTTCGAAGATCGAGTTCAGTGCAGCAGCAGCGACCTTGCACAAAATAATATGGATACTTGATACATTCTGCCCCGCACTAGCAGCTCACACCCCCATCATTCTGCATCGGACCATCATCGTTCTGCATGCACTTCGGCATGGTTGAGGGATGATGTGTGATGTGAGAGTGTTCTCACGAACTCACTGTCCATACTGCTCTTTTTGCTGCTATTACCATTACTCGCAAACGCAAATGCTAGGCAAGGAAAACGCTTTCAAGTCTACTAACCACAACCAGCAATCAACATCCAATATCGTCGCGACAAAGAAATAAAGTGTGTGATGTAGGGTCAAATGAACAGGACACGGCTCTCTCTCTGGCATACATATCTGACTGTAAAGGGGAGATATTGTAGCCGTGAAGCGTGAAGCGAAGCGAACTCAGGCGACATGTGAGAAGCGAACGCCACAAGTATCACGACGAAAGAGAACAGAACTCCACACAAGCAATCTTCAACTGTATGGTGCTCAAATCCGACGTAATAATATAATTTCAACAGTGTATTACATGAATCATGGTGGAACAGCAGCATCAATATCCACGCTCAGAGCAATTCTGGGTTGACTACATCATGGAAGCATCATCAAAAGACCATGTGAAGGTAAGGAGGAAAATGAAGATGAACCAGAGACGTTGCTAGTTCGGATTAATTAAATATCTCATACGCACTTTGTTTCATCATGAAAAACGATGATGAAAATGGAGTGCAGGCCCTGGCTCGTGAGGTGTGCCTTGAGCAAACAGTGGAACTCCCAGGCACCCTCGACACCGTGAAAGAGGTGGAGGCGTACACTGTTGGGACAGTTGAACATATTGAATTGATAAGAAGCAAATGCGACAACATATACAACCATGACTGTTCTGGCATGAGCACTAGTAATGCTACCAATTCTCTCTACAGAGTCACAATAGCATACCCTGACGATACTGCTGGGGAAGAACTTCCACAATTTCTTAATGTTGTCTTTGGAAATACTTCCCTCAAGTTTGGAATTTCGGTCGAGAATGTGACATTATCTAATCACTTAATGAATAATCGGAATATGTTCCCAGGACCAAGATTTGGCATTGAGGGACTTCGTGAATTGGTAAATGTGGCTCAAGGCCCATTGCTTTGTACCGCGTTGAAGCCGATGGGACGGTCATCGAAAGAGTTTGCCGATATGGCATATTCCCTTGCCAAAGGAGGCATTGACATTATCAAGGACGATCATGGTCTTGGTAATCAGGTTTGGGCACCGTTTGAGGAACGCGTTCAATTATGTAGCCAGGCAGTCCTACGCGCCAATCAAGAAACTGGTCGGAATTCTCTGTATGCTCCATGTCTGAATTGTTCGGCTGATCAGATATTTAAGCGAGCACTTTTTGCCAAGGAGTGTGGTGCTGGTGCCGTGATGGTCTTACCTGGGCTATCAGGATGGGATGTGGTGCGACAATTGGCCTCGGACTTTACGTTTGGGCTACCCATTTTGATCCATCCTGCGATGCTAGGTGGTTGGTTGCAAACTCATTGCAATACTGCAGAAAACTGTAACAACGAAGAGAGTCATCCGCGTGGCTTGTCGCACAAGTTTCTTTTTGGCGTTCTGCCTCGTTTGTGTGGCGGAGATGGTAAGTTACTTGCTAGAAATATATCGGAACCATTTATGACCAGTCAAGGGCTTACCAATCTATGGCTTTGCAGCCATAATATTTCCAAATGCTGGTGGCCGCTTTCAGTTTTCTAACGAAGAATGCCAGCAGATTGCTGAGGGGTGCCGGCGACCCATGGACAGATTTCACCCTGCTTTGCCTTCGCCATCAGGTGGTATGAAATTAAATTATGTGCCTCATATGAGAAAGGCATATGGAGATGACACACTTTTTCTGATTGGTGGGGCCCTTCTTGAACAGGGGCCTGATTTGGAAGTAGTTGCTCGGTTGTTTGCGCACTGGGCTGGAAGAGACCTTCCTTACTATGCTGGGGAGTTGCCAAAATCGTTATGCGATGATACCAATCCCAGCATGGCGCGCACCACTTCTATGGCGACAAAGGACAAAGTAATTACCACGCCCCCTGTTTCTCCGCATCACATTGCAGAGATTGAACAAGTAGCCAATGCAGTGCGTCGTCGCGTTCTTGAGCACACGCTAAAAAACAATGGAGGTTATCTATCTCAAGCATGTTCCTCTGCGGAGACATTGGCAACATTATATCTCAAGTCGCTTCATCTCGGACCAAGTATATCGCCCCCCATACCTTCACCATTTTGGGGATCTCCTGGGCGTGGTATTGCAACAGTTACTGGGGAAGGCTATAATGGGGATCCCACCGCCCCTCACCTTGACCGACTTATTTTTTCACCTGTTCATTACGCGCTTTCGCTCTATTCCTTATTGGTTGAAGTCGGTCGCTTGGATGTAGAAGCATTTGATAGCTACAATAAAGATGGCAGTACTGTTGAGCTTATTGGAGCAGAACACTCACCTGGCCATGCCGTAACTGCTGGCAGCCTGGCGCAAGCGCTTAGCCAAGCGGCTGGCATTGCATATGCGCGGAATTTAAAGCATCATACCGGTCGTGTTTTTGTGTACATGTCCGATGGTGAGATGCAGGAGGGGCAGACATGGGAAGCTGTTCAGGTTATGGTGTTTCTTCGGATTGAATTGACCGCAGTTGTCGACGTAAATGGTCAGCAATGTGATGGGAAGATGAAGAGTGTGTGCGATGTTGGAAGCCTTGCGAATAAGCTTCGAGCATTTGGTGCGGTAGTAAGAGAGGTTGATGGACACAATGTTCAGGCTATTGATGAGGCGTTAGTTCGTAAGCATCAATCAGGGCCTACATTTGTCCTGTGCTACACAGACCCTTGTCATGGCCTTCCCCTGCTGCGCGAGATGGCTCCAAAGTTACACTATATCCGCTTCAAGAATTCTGTTGAAAAGATGAAATGGGAGAATGTCCTCGCAAAAATGGATGTGCCCCAAAGAATTCACCGTGAGCAAAATGCATCAAAACCACAGCAACCAGCTGATAAACAAATAATGGCTGGGAATAAATTGCATGATCCACCATCAACCACTCAATTTCAGCATGTCTCTGCGCTGAGACAAGTAGAAAATATCACGAGACCTCACCAGAGGCGTTTGCTGGAATGGATGAAAAGGAATCCTGCTGCAATTGTGCTCACAGCCGACTTGACATTGTCATGCGAAGCTGATCTTGTGCGAGAAAATCTACCAAAGCAATACATATCAATGGGCATGGCAGAACAAAACATGATGAGCTTTGCTGGTGGCCTCGCACGGGAAGGATTTAGGTAAGTCATCTTCATCTAACCAGATTTTGTTATTCTGAAACTGTTACCAATCTTTTTCATTTTTGTCACTAGGCCTTTCATTCACACATTCGGTGTCTTTGTGACCCGACGCCCATATGACCAAGTTGCAATGTCAATCGGCATGCCAAATTTACCAGTTCGACTTCTAGGTTTTCTTCCAGGTCTCACAACCCCTGGAGGTGTGACGCACCAAGCTATTGACGATGTTGCATTAATGAGATCTATACCCAACATGCGAATCCTTGAAGTTGGAGATGCCACTGAGGTAGAGTCGGTGCTAGATGTCGCAAATTCGATCGACGGCCCTGTTTACATTCGAATGCTCCGAGGTGAGGTGCCTCGTCTATTTCCACAGCATTCGCCAATGAAATTTGGAGTAGCAAGGTTGTTATCGAACAATACCGAATGCTTATCACGAGACAGCGACGTCGCCATTGTATCATGCGGAATATGCACTGAAGAAGCTTTGAAAGCTCGAGACATGATTAAATCATCAGATGTATCCTTACTTCATATTCACTTGAGTACTATAATCCCTTTCCCAACAGACATTATTCTGAGTGCCTGCAATATGACCAAGTATGGCATCATAACAATGGAGAACCACAGTATTGTAGGTGGTGTCGGATCTGCAGTAGCAGAAGTATTGGCAGAGCATGCTGTATCCAAGCCATTAATTCGGCTGGGAGTGCCCAATGGCACTTTTTGCCATGGTGCAAGCCGCGAATACCTCATGAGAGAGAATGGTTTGGATGCGTCTGCTTTGATAAGCGCAATAGAAAAGCTTGTCCATCGAACATTAACCATGGTAGGTGATGGATTCGGGAGCCATTCAATTGCAAGAGCTGGTATTGCTGACCGATCGGAACAACCGGAAGATCTTTAAGGACGATTCCATTCCAGAGATATTCGTTGTTCTTTGTGAAATCTTATTTGCAATGTCGTTTCAGTGACAAGGAGGAAGCATGATGCAGCGATTCAAGTAATAATACATCATTGTTCAATGCAGATGGTGTCAGAACCAAGATTGGATGAAAAATGATCTCGCTTCTAGAGTCATTAAGACAAATCGTACTATAAGCCCATCATATCAACATCAAACTCAAATCATAACACCCGACGAGAGCCAAATCGAAGTATAACGACTCTCATTGCAAAACATTTCTTTAGTAGCGATCTCCGCCACCTCCATATCCTCCGCCACCTCGCCCTCCACCATCTATGAAATAAATACACGATAATGCACAGAGAATGATGTTGTTAGAGGAATCAAAACGATGGGTCGTAATAATAATCCAGATCAAGACAACGTACCTCCATATCCTCCTCCTCCACCGCCGCCGCGACCACCGCCTCCATCACGACGCTGCCTGCGCACGCCATCTCCATTCCCAGTCACATTGGTGGCGCTCCACTTCTGCTTGGCGTCGTCGAACTGCTTGTCGAAGGTGACCGTCTCGCCTTCGTTGAGGGACTTGAAGCCATCACTGTTAATGGCCGAGAAGTGAACGAAGACATCCTCGCTGCCATCTTCGGGAGTGATGAAGCCGAAGCCCTTGTCGCTGAAGAATTTGACCGTGCCGTTGTTCGCCATTGTTATGGGATTCGAACAAAAGCTACTAGTACCTTTGGGAGCACTGAGGTATCTCTAGGAATGTAAGAAGAGGAGGTGGTGGTTGTTGGTGTTGGTGATAATGAGGTTGAGGGAAATCATCATTATTGCAGATTTAAGACTGGTTTTTTCCAAACGTAAGGTAGGGTGTTTTGGCGGGAGCAAAAAATGGACGAAAATTCGCCGATAATTTTTGTCGAGTAATTTTTTAGACCAGCCCATGAATCGAATTGTCTTTCCTTTTTCTTTGTAGGTGTTCCAATGTAGATGCTCTAACTAAACTGTGAGGCGAAGTCGATATTAGTATTCTCCCTCGACTCGACACCAATCGGCGAAAATACTGGGTCATCGTATCGTAGAGGACAACACACAACAAACCTCCTCTCTACACCGACAACCTACCATGGCGGCCAACCGTCGCCATAGGGGCCCGTGAACGCTTCCGACCGCAACCGGACGGAAAGACTCACGGTGCCAACAAAGACCACCCTCGACACAGGAACAAAAAAAAACAAACAGAAACGCACACCGGGGAGGGTCACTACCACCATAAACATCCTCCCCAAACCTCCATCGTCGCTTGTTTTTCCACCCGTTTTTCGAGCCGGAGGCAAGTCTTCAACATAGGAACTGATACAAAGATCCAACATCATGCTACAAATAATCAGAACAACAACAAACCAAGACGACAACAATACCGACACCAACAAACGCGATCCCCGCGCACCATGGACCACCATCGCCGCCAGCTCACATCCAAACAAACAACACCTCCCATTCTCCGAAGGACGCGGAATATCGTCCACCAAACGATACCGGAAAAGAATAACAAACCGTCGCCGACACCACGCGCTCGCATCCCAAAAAACATCGCACGAACACGACACGACCCAACCAAATACACTACAATTACACACGCGCAAACTACTCGCAAACATCCATAACACTACCAACAACATCCTACTACGAAAAACAGGAACCAACGACATCAAGAGAAACCAAGCAAAGTTCGACAAACTAATACAAGACTTTAACAAACTAGCGAAAAAATTTGACGAGATACACCAACGACTCACAGCCCCATCACTGCCGGATACAACGAACCATACCAAACCATACCATGCATCACCGAACCGTCAAATCAAACCGACGACCCGCAATGAACACACCAGCGTGACCCAACGAAACACGGGGCCAACGAATCTCATCCCACTCAACGCGCAACCGACGTCTCCAATTGCCACCATCGACGCACTCCTCTTCGAAGCACAACCAACGAATCTCATCCCACTCAACGCGCAACCGACGTCTCCAATCGCCACCATCGATGCACTCCTCTTCGAAGCAGAAAGCACGCTGCTAGAAGAAATAAACGCATTTCACGAGCAATGCCGCAGAGCAGACCACCTCATCCAAAGGGTCGACCATCAAAACTCATCCAACCAACCACCGACCACCACATCACCAACCGCCAACCACGAACCAACCAAATATCCATGCACATCGCTACGTCTCGACACAAACCAACAAATGAACCGAACCAACACCAACCCAACACAAGCGCAGGCACACGGAGACGCCCACACCCAACCCACAAAGAATGACGATGCCCACACTCAGCTCATTTCAACGAAATATCATCATAGAATGGACACCGCCGAAATCCGACTACTCTCACACCACCAACCACACCAACGCAGCCCCCGGCCCAACCGACCCCACAACACCAGAATCAACACCGCCCAACACAACACCACCAACTGGACCAAAGTAGTGCAAACTTACATCCGAATGCAACACCGAGCAAACCAAACTGCCACCTACAACACAATCCACACACACACGGAAAGACCACCCACATCACTGCCCGCGCTCCAACACGACGACGATAGCCGCGAAAACAGCCACCTCAGCATTCTACCGCCCCACCCAGACAGAAGCACCGCCGAAACGCCACCACCCACGCACGCACACAATCACCCTCTACCACCAATATTACCGGCACACACCAAACCATCTGGGGCTCCGCCAGCACAATGGGACCATAACCACACCAGCACCCATCCACATATCCCGACAGCGCTCCAAAACAACTACCAAGAACATTGGAACAACCTCCACACCGAGATGCCAGCACAAGTCGACGCACACGAGAAACAAGACCACACCAACACGCCACTCCAAGACGAGAGCCAACACCACTCCCACGACCACGTCGACACACCAAACCCAGACGAGGATCAATACTTCTCCTATCACTACGAAACCGACGAAAAGGAAGAAAACCAACAACACCAAAACCCACGCGACACCACGAGCCTCATCACACACAAAAAAGATCGCAACTTCCAACATAACCTCACAATACTAACACAAAACGCCCGAGGACTCCCCACCAACGACGACACAAAAATTCAATCGATCATCCACCAAATGAAACAACACACATGGAGCGCGGCGTGCCTCCAGGAAACCTGGCGCCTCGGAGAGGACGACTTCCACATCGACGGATATAGACTCATATTCCAAGGACATACCACAAAAAACAACAACAAGGGACATACCATGGGTGGAGTGTGCATCATCCTCAATCCAACCCTAGCAGCAGCACACAAGCGAGCAGGCAACAAAAAAATAAGCTTCCCAAAAAACCACGCTCATGAGGGGAGACTCCTAGGTGTACACCTGCATTTCGAAATGAAAGACAAACATGGGAAAAAAATCAAAGATGCAAAGAGAAGAGACAACAACGGAAAAAAGAGCAAAGCACTCATAAAAATCGCCCTTCTGTCGACTTACCACCCAATCGACCCAATCGAACACTGCGACTTCAACGGAGCAACGCAAAACCTCCTCAGCAACACAACAGATGATACCTCTTTCATTTTCGGCGGAGACATAAACTGCAACGTAGGAACACGATCCACCACCGACGAATCCCTCAATCAAACAATAGGGCCATACGGGCTGCACAAAACAAATCAAAAGGGGATATCCTTCCTACAACACCTGGCTGGCCTCAAAATGCGCGTAGCCAACTCCTATTTTCAAAAACCGAACTACGCAACATGGACGAGCCCCAACCACAATAGACCCTCCTACAACATGTTAGACGTCTTCTGCGTCTCCACATCACTCTTCAAACGTGTGACAGACTGCGGCACCACTAACAAAGGCATTGATCACACCGACCACAGTGCCACACTCATAAATCTCAACCTATGCAACATAAAAATAAAAGCAAATGACCAAAACAACGAAATCAACGGAGGACGAACAGACTGGCAACACATCGCACACAACCAAGACACAAACAACGAATTCAACGCGCGACTATCCGAAGAATTAACTCACCAAGCAGACGACGCAGACTACGGCAACTTCTTCAAAGCAGTACGAGAATCGGGCAGAGCCACAGCCACAAAAGAAAAGGAAAAAGCAAAAGCTTGGTTCGAAATGAGCAAAGAAAAAGTACAACCAACAATAGACAATGTAACAGCACTCCGAGCGGCCACCAGGGACCCATCAAACCCCAACCTACCGAACACAAAAATAGAACTCGCCCGCGCAATAAGATTGAGAAACATTGCCGTTCGAGAAGCAAAATGCTTATACATGTCACATATTGCTAGACAGATTGGGACACTATCGGGAGACAACACTAAAGACATGTGGAACGCAATCAACAATTGTAAACTGGGCAACGAGACCAACTACACCCGACAAAAAGAAATGTCCCTACTACTCCCCAACGGAACGAGAGCCACAAATGACAAAGACAACATGACGATCATGCAACAACACTGCGAGAAACTATTCAATAACAAAAAAATGGTAACCCCAGGAGCCCTCAACCACATTGCCACGCGCCAAATCGAACACTCACTCGATGCGCCACTCACCTGGAAAGAATTCGCCCGGGCAATTCGAGGACTAAAAAACAACAAATCCCCCGGCGAAAACGAAATCCCAGCAGAGGCTTTCAAAGCCATGAACGCGCAACACAAAAACCGAGTTTTCAACTTCATCAACTCCTTCTGGAACAACACCTCCGACTTCCCAGAGTGGCACTCGGGCAGAGGCATACCGATACAGAAAACGCAACACCCAACTAGCCCAAACCAATACCGCATAGTCAATCTGATGGACGTAGGATCCAAAATCTTCAGCAGAATACTCACCACCAGACTATACTCCCTACTCGAAAAACACGGCACTAAATACCAATTCGGAGCAACCCCAAAATCAGGATGCCAAGACGGAAATTTCACCCTCAAAACCCTACTACACCTCCGCCGCCAACACAACATTGAAACCTACGTTGTCTTCGCCGACCTAGTCAAGGCCTTCGACACATCGGACCACATACTCATCACCGACATCCTAGAAAAATACGGCGCACCAGAAAAATTTCGCAACGCAATCAAACGGCTATACACCGACCTACGAGTGACTCTCAAAATTGGAAAAGAAACCACAGAAATCTCACAATCAGTAGGAGTAAGACAAGGCGACAACCTCTCCCCCGTCATCTTCCTCTTCATAATGACAGCCTTCTCCGAAATATTAGACGCAAAGTGGACAGAAGCAGGCCTACCACAAATCGAAGTCACCCACACACCTCACAACCAACTACTAACGGGACAACTAACAGGACAAACCAAACCGTCCAAAACACTGGGAGAAACAACAAACATTAACAAAACACTATACCTGGACGACAGCTCGTTCCCATTCAACACAAGAGAAGACGCAATCATCGGAGCCAAAATCATCAAGGAAACCTTCGCGGACCTTGGCCTGGAGATGCACTGCGGGAACGAACACAACAAGAAATCGAAGACGGAAATACTATATATCCCAACAGCATCTTTCTACACAAAACAAAGTCCACCAGCCACAATCCAGCACCCGCACCCGCCAAACGCAACACCAAACACGACGAACGAAACCGCCGCCGCAATTGACTACGATAACCCCACCGACAACAACAACAACCCAACTTCCGACCCACCTCACACACTATGCACATCTACAACAACAACCGCCGCTACCTCCTCAAACAAGCAAAAAGCAAGCAGAGCACAAAGGGGCACCACTTTCAATACACTGACCAACAACAAAGAGAGACACTCTATTGGAACTCACCAAACACCAACAGACTAGAAATAGACCAGAACGGAACCTTCATCGACTTCACCGCCCATTTCAGATACCTCGGCTCCCACATCTCCTTTGACCTCACCGACGACCTCGACATCCAACACAGAATCACGAAAGCAAGCCAAGCCATGGGAGCACTGCGCCACTTCTGGAAGAACCCTTACGCCGACCTAAAAGCCAAAAAAACTGTCTTCCTTGCCATCCCAGCCAACCTACTACTCTGGGGGTGCGAAACCTGGGCCTTACGCCAAACACACATCGACAAACTCAACGTATTCTGGCACAGAGCAATCAGAAACATCCTGGGAATAAGAATGTCAGAAGTAATAGACGAACACATATCAAACGAACAAATAAGGAAAATCTTCTTCGACATACCTGACGCAGAAACTCTACTCACAGCCAGATCAATGACATACCTAGGAAAAATCGCACGAGCACCAGACCAACACCCACCCAAAGCACTCATGACTGCATGGATACAAAAACCCAGACCAAAATCAGGAGTACTCACCACCAACAAGAAAGCACTCGTCCGAGGAATCAACCACCTACTCCCGGAAGAAACAACGGAAACTACCCAGAAAAAATGCAAGAGAACAGGGATCATCACAACAACATCGCGACAAAACCCTAACGGCAAACTAACCAACTGGCTACCAATCGCACTAGATGAAAAACTATGGGAGTGGCACATACATAAAATGCTCGACCCTGCATCCCCAACCCCGCGCCCAGACCCAAACAGAACCGTGCCGCCAAACACCAACCGCGCCAATGAAAATAACCGTGAAGAAAGTGAGCGTCAACAACAACGCGAAAACAATCAACGTCAACAACGACGCGAAAACAACCAACAACGCAACCAACACCACAACAGACATAACCACACACGCGCAGAACACAACCAGAGAGACCAAGACCCAGATCCAACACAAAACCACACGCGCCAAAACTACGACCCAAACAAAGTCGGCCACGAAAGAACAGACTCACTGCGAGCGATGGGGCTTACCCACGAAGCCTCTAGCACGGACATCAAACGCCAATTCAGACGTCTTTCCCTAATTTACCACCCCGACAAATACCACGCATCTTTGGGAATCGACATAGACCAAGCCACCGCTCACTTCCAACTACTCAACAATGCATATGACTACCTCCGCCAAAATGCAACACCACCCATAGATCCTCGAAACTAATATGCACAATCATCTCAAGAACATCCTCACCCACACCATCCCACCCTTGGACATACCCAGACACAACGCGCCCCACCTTAGCCATCTCCTGACCACAAAACTTCAACTCCTCATCCACCATGACATCTTCAGAACCATCCAACCAAGAAAGGAAGAATGGCAAATCCACATCCCCACCTGCCCCACCAAACAAACCCACCCCACCTAAACTGCCAAAAACCCACGACTGAACTCCAACAAGACAGAACTCCCCAGGCACACCACCCCCAGAAGCATCCAACACAACCAAAATACCAAACACTCCCAACAGATCCCTCACAAAAGGATTGATCGCATCAGCACTATGACAAATGCCACAATGCAAGAACCCCCAATGCAGATTATACAAGAAAATCTGACATTGCCGATCCACCCCTCCCCACACGGAGTACCCACCATAATCCACGAGCATCAAAGCAAACGCACCACCAGGAATTGTTTCACTCTTCATTGGGCAAAACACCAAGTCTGGCATCCAACCACCAGATCATACTCATACACCTCATACCCGCAACCATCCACATCCACCACATGATAAGCAGGGCCAATCACATTACACATGAAATGGGCCGACATCATATCAACCCCCACAGCAGCCCTCCAGACATCACTGAAACGCTGACCCATGCCGACATTCAAACCCAACATCCCCGCCAACTCAGTATCACACCTCATCAACCCATCCCATGCCACCCTCAACAAGGCCCACAAACACCTCCCCAACAAGGTCAACCTACGCACCACACAATATGCATACCCCCTCCCCTCCAAACTTGCATGCAGGAGCTTAGGACAACGAGGATCCACCCCCCAAACTGAGCAAGAGCATACTCAGGGGGGAACACCCCCCCACTGCAGAGAAGGAAGAAATGCACCAACATAACCATCAATGACATCAACCGGGAAGAAGGACCACCAGCAAACTTGGAACACCCCAAGACTGCCCACACAATAAACACCAAAATCTCATCCACCATATCCACCACAGCATCTATCATCTAAGGGAAAGGCTCTCCCAACAATAACACCTCATGGCAGAACCAGGACCAATCATCATCGCTCATAACACAATAATCCTCCAATGCATCATCACCGCCCCCCCCCCCTGGACATAGGACCCATGACACCAGAGCAAAAAGGATCCACAAACATGGAACAACCAAAAACAAAATAAACTGTGTAATTGTTGGACCACCCACTCATATCACATACCGCGGGAGCCAACTTCCCATACCGCCGCAACTTGACAACAGGGGGTCACCGCCACACCGGATGCACAGTAAATGCAGCAGCCATCATCAACCTTAAGATACAGTAACGAAGCAAATAAGAAGAAAAAATCAGACAGAACTACTGACACAAAAAGAATAACCTAGCACACAAAAAGAATTGCAACACACAAAGAAAGCACCCAGACTTACACGACCCACAACCAAAGAAAATGTCTGACATCAAAGAACACCCTTCACTAGAAACTCAAAAATCAGAAAGATTCAAAATTCATATCCTAGATACCTGTCCCTGTATCTAAAACCCGTGTGTGTTTTTTTGTACGAACCAACACCTGCAAAGAGGAACCACCAGCTAAAGACATTAAGACAAACCCGCCTTGACGGACGGACCATACCAGATTGTGAAGCTGAAAAGGAGGAGCAGACTGCCGCAATGACACCGATTAGGAACCATACGTACCTGAGTGACGTGGGCAAATACAATCGGTGCAACATGCTCTACAGTAGTAATGCAATAGTAACCATTACCATTACCATTTCTCTACAGTACTTTTTTTAGTTAAGCTCATATCCTGGAATCAGTGTGAATTCTGTCG